>KN050095.1:0-53742 GCA_000743315.1 Lignosus rhinocerotis TM02 | reverse complement strand
GGGGACCATGTGTCCCGGGCGAGAGAAGGAGTGGGGCGTGGTGAGGGGCGAGGCAAGCGCGCGCACGGTCAGCGCGCGGTCGTGCGCGGAGATGCCGGTCGTGGTGCCATGCTTGTAGTCAACGGTGACGGTGTATGCCGTCCTATGTCTGTCTTCGTTCTCCGGGACCATCATCGGGATGGCGAGTTCTTCGAGGCGCTCGCCGGGGAGCGATACACAGATGTATCCGCTGTGTGATAGGTTGTCATGTGAGCATAGATCGCGGGACTCGGGATGGAAACAAGACATCAGAACGATGTCAGGCAAGAGAATACAATGATGAGGCTGTACGGTGTGTGCTTGGCAAGAAACCACCTTTGCCTGGGAAATGCTAGTCCGCCAGACGGGGGCCCGACGCTGGAGACCAGAAAACGGAGAGGCAGTCCTCGCCACTTGGACTCTTCAGACAGTGGCACCGACAGTCTGCAACGACTCCGAATACTTGACTTTACCATTCGACTTGACCATTGGTCAGTCGCCCGGAGTGATTCAAAACCCTGAAGATGCCCTATGTTCCAGACTTTGCTGTGGAAGATGCCATCCTGTAGCTGCTGCCAAACCTCATTCTGTGTACAGCACTAGACTGTACATTTACAGCCAAGTAAGGGACGTTGATCTATGGGCTATGGGGTGGTCCATTTGTCCCCATCGTGGTTTCTCGCACCATTATTCATGCCTGACCCTCCTCGGTGCTCCGTGACTCCGAAAGCAGACTTAGCACATCAACAGGCCACAGGGAGAGGATTACGAGACTGGCGGAGAGAAAGAACGAACTCCATATAGGACTTCAGTCTGCGTGATGGTAACCAGACGTATAGGACCGCCTTCAGAGTCCGGGCAGGAGAACCAGACACCCCGTCCTACTCGTTTAGTGAATTGGGTACAGGTGGATGGGGTAAGCATCTCACTGCGGCATGGGGTTCTGGGGGATAGGATGGAATATGTAGCAACCTCGTGAGCTGCCCCTGTTAAGTGTGACGTCGGCAGCTGTTCACCCGGCCGCACATATGCGCATATTGTAGGATATCAGACACTTGCTAGTACTACTAGATGGTAGAGGAGGAGGGGACTCTGCATGAGCCAACCCCGGCCCATGCAGGACGACTCCTCTGAAAGACGGTTATGATATGCCCTCTTCATATTGAGGAAGAGATCTAGGTCATACGTCTTCTATCTCGTTTCATTAAACAAGCCAGCTATTCCGAGCGGACCAATCGAGGGGCACTCCTTGTGGCTCTCCTGCAGCATTTTCCTTGTGCGAAAAAGAGTAACACACCTTGAATGCTTGATCATCCACGCCATCTTCTGTGTCGAGATGGCACTCGCAGCGATGATCAGGTCCCCCTCGTTCTCCCGACCCTCATCGTCCATCACGACGATAAATTCTCCTCGAGCAAATGCTTTGATCCCATCTTCGACAGGATCGAACGTAACCTGTGTCCGCATGGGTACGTCAAGGACCTCCTGGGGGCGAGACGAGGAGGCGGTTGCAGGAATGAGCGGAAAGTCCGTCGGAGGTGGGGCTCCGTTCATCTTGCGACTTGGCATGGGTTGAGAAAGTGAGAGAGCAGTGTCGGAGTGGGAGAGGGAGAGGGCTACGGGCGCCATGTTTGCCACTGTGAACGCAGATGGCGGTCTGGAGGAGGCAGGGGGGGCTGTCGTCTGCGCATGATGGTGATACTTGTACTCAGGAGGGTCCGGCGTCGGGAGCACAAAGTCGAGACACTCGGACGTGAATAAGTAGACGCGTGATTACGGAAGCTCCATTCGTGATCGCTGTTTGGACCGTCGAGGCTTCGTGGATCGTCGCACGATGTCCGAGAGCTGCCCTAAATGCATAATCCAGACGGCGGCGACGACGACGACGGCAACGCCAACGCCGAAATGTACGACGAGGAGAGAGATGTCTTCGTTGGACGCGGACTTGAAGGTGGGCCACGCAGACAGTGATAGCGGGGAAGCTGATTGGCTCGGACTAGACCGGAGCACAGAGCCCCGTCCAGAATTTATACGGTAAGCGTGTGGCGAGGCTACATCATCCACGTCCCTTTCCTCCTCCCACCACCATCGCCAGCGCTGCCGCTGCTTTGACTCGGACAGGCCATCCAGTCAAGCCTATAGACGAGCTATATATTATCCTTTACGACCCCCTAGATAATACCCCATCCAGATGGCTCACCTCGCACCCTCAGGAAAGTGGGACGCCAGGCAAGTCCCAGCTGTTGACGTGTCCAGCCTTCTGCGCGCGATACTGAATCCTTCGCCGTCCAGGTATCTCGGCCCCGTTCCACACGACGCCAGCTATTACGCCAAGTGTATGCTTGGTGGCGCCCTTGCGTGCGGTCTCACCCACGCTGGTATTACTCCCCTTGATGTCACAAAATGTAACATGCAGGTGGGTTCGTCTTGTACATGTCCATGTTGTCCTGTCGTCTTCCGTCGCCATATTCTCCCACATCTGCTGCTCTCGCCGAGTGGCTCTCGGTCCTCTTATGCACGCTTTCTTGGCCCACGGCCTCGTCCATGAGTGGAAGTGTCATGCTCGTATCCTAACATCGGCCGACACCAATCAAAGGGCCATTCATACGCCCATTGTGCCGCGTCGGACCGTCACTCCGAAGGGGTTGAAGGACACGGATCTCCGTCTCGAATGTTCCTCGCACTTGGCTTCGACAGGCCCCCGACAATGCAGCGGTATCTTGGGTTCGGATGTTACAGGTGGTGATCATGCATTCCGGGTTTGGGTGTTTCTTGTTCGGATCGTGAACCGACTGCCCACAAATCGTCGGGGATCCTCTTCGATGGGACCTCACTTCCAGTGAACTGTCTCTCAGGCTTCACCTTGCTGATGCGTGATATGGATGCTGTGGCGGGCGTGAATCCCGCGTTGTGATCTACGTAGAGCTTCGGAAGTTGTCAAGACAATGCTGACGCGTAATCTTCTAGGTGAACCCCGCTAAGTACACTGGTCTTTTCTCCGGTCTAAGGACCATCGTTGCCGAAGAGGGCAGCAAGGGTCTCTGGAAAGGTTTCGGTCCCACTTTTGTCGGCTACTCCCTGCAGGGGATGTTCAAGTACGGCCTCTATGAAGTCTTCAAAGACTACTACATGAACCTGGCCGGCGAGGAGGCGTCGAGCAAATACAAGGGCTGGATCTGGTGCGGAGGCTCGGCTTCTGCTGAGTTCTTTGCCGACATCGCTCTGTGCCCTCTGGAGATGACCAAGGTCAAGATTCAGACGAGCCCTGCCGGCACGTTCCCCGTCCCCATGTTCGCTGCCTTGAAGGAGATGAGCAGGCTCAAGGCTGAGACCCGCTACCCCTTCGGTTCCGTCGTTCCCCTATGGTCGCGTCAGGTATGTTACTTTCTAATTTAATCAATTGGTAACCGTGACTGACGTCACGTGTGTGCAGATCCCATACACAATGGCGAAGTTCTTCTTCTTCGAGTACATCGTCGCTCTCTTCTACGGCCACGTCTTCACTGCTCCAAAGGAGTCGTACGGCAAGACCACGCAGCTCGGTATCACGTTCGCGTCCGGCTATCTCGCCGGTGTGGTCTGTGCCGTCGTCTCGCACCCAGCCGACTCGCTCGTCTCGCTGATGGGCAAGCCTGCGAACAGGGGCAAGGGCCTCGGGCAGATCGCTTCCGAGACCGGCATCGCCACGCTTGCGACCAAGGGTCTCGGTACCCGTGTGATCATGATCGGTACGCTGACCGGCTTCCAGTGGTGGATCTACGACTCGTTCAAGACGGCGATGGGCATGGGTACGACCGGTGGCAAGTAAACGTTGGGCGGGGAGAGGTGCGTGTGGTGGGCGGAAGTAGAGTGCGGTACGTGGTGGGGTCGCTGCTGCGAAGTTCCGTTTTGTCTTATGGTAGATACTCGATTCTCGACGGATATATTACCCCGGCCTTATCGTGCGAATGAGGCGATTGCAACCTATGAGAGGGCAGTATCAGAAAACCTTGATGGTTCGTTCTTACTGGAATGGGGACCGCGAGTACTTGGGCTTCCGCCCATGGCGCCGCTGTAACACCCTCCCATCGCGCTCACCATCTACCAACACTGGCCTGTACTGCAAGAGCTATGTATTTGACATCTTACAGACCACGCGCCGGTCGGTGTGCATCGCAAGCGGCCAATCGTCTCATTGGACTCTGAGCTCTGGTGCACCTTCTCTCCCTCCCTCCCATTGCTGGGACAGCTGTCTGGATTTTTGCCATCTTTGTATGTCCCGATATCATCGTTAGCGTTCGTCTGTGCGCCTCTCGCCAATGCTGTCATCGCATGCCCGCAAAGAGCTCCAACTCCTGCCGCCGTAAACCGAGTCTTTCTCTCACCGGACAATCCGAGCCCGCCCGGATCGCCCATTTGTCTCGCCTTGACAGGATAGTGCACGGTCGCTCAGTCTCGCATCGCTATGGGTCCCCTACAGGTAGTATCTTGTACTCCAGGCAAGGTTAAGTATTCTCAGTATGCAAGAGCAACAAATGTACGGATCCGCGTCTGTGTCGAGTAAGCATTATATAAAAATCATGATGTCATAAACGAACTGGCGTAGTACTTGTTGACGCCAGGGCCTGCCAGTGGGCGATTGGACGGAGGCACCTTTCCTGAGGTTTCGCATGACCCGCTCCCTCGATCGGACCAACTCGGACTTTCATGGTGAACGCTTCGGAACCGCTTGACGAAACACAAATAGTACTTACTGCGAACGCTGCCACAGGCTGAGGACTCCGTTGCCGATGCCACAAGGAAAGACTGCTTATGCGAGAGCCCTTCGTAACAATGCCCGCCTTCCGCTCCTTGTCGCTCAGTATAAAACGCTGTGGCAATACATCAGAGAATATCACAAAACCCATAACACACGCAACGCCATTGACTCGTCGTGATGGCTCACCTTGCGCCCTCGGGAAAGTGGGATGCCAGGCAAGTCCGAGCTGCCAAGGCTCACAAGTCGTCTGGAATCTGGAACTCGAATGGAAACGCTCACTCTCGTCTAGGTACCTTGGGCCCGTCCCGCATGATGCTAGATACTACACCTATTGCACCCTTGGGGGTGCTTTGGCTTGCAACGTCACACATGCGGGCCTCACACCGCTGGACGTCACAAAATGCAACATGCAGGTACGTGTGTTCTTTTCTCATCTTCCTGTAGATTTACATGTCCCCACCGTATTGTCGTCCGCGTACTGTGTCTTGCATATCATCACATTCATTTTCGTTATCTGGGAACTCTGTCTGTGTCTTTTCCATGACTCCCTTGCGCGATTCGAGTCACTTTCCCCTTCTCATGAGAATCCGGACGCTCGTCACGGTCTCAATGCGTCAGGTCGGCTGCACACCGTGACAGCGTTTGAAACAGGTTTTTCGCTCTTCTGCACCTTTCTGCTCTGCATTCTCAATTCTCAAGCTCGGGCATTTTTTTTTCTTTAAGCGTCGGGTTACTCTTATGTCACCGGGGATTCCTACACCAAAAATATTATCCCCGCACTACCGTTAAATATCTCACTCGTTGAGTCTTGCCAACCATAGTCCTAACACGCACTCTTTCAGGTGGAACCAGCCAAGTACAAGACCCTCTTCAGCAGTATGAGGACTATCGTCGCTGAGGAGGGCGGAAGGGGCCTCTGGAAAGGCGTCGGTCCCACGTTTATCGGCTACTCCATGCAGGGGATGTTCAAGTATGGCTTCTACGAGTTCTGCAAGGACTCGTACCTGAACCTAGCCGGCGAGGAAGCGTCACGCAAATACAAGGGCTTGATCTGGTGCGCGGCCTCTGCGTCTGCGGAGTTCCTCGCGGACATTGCCTTGTGTCCGTGGGAGATGACCAAGGTCAAGATACAGACAAGTCCAGCCGGCACGTTCCCCGTGCCCATGTTCGCTGCCCTCAAGGAGATGAGCAGACTTAGGGCGGAAACCCGTTACCCTTTCGGCTCGCTTGTTCCACTCTGGTCCCGCCAGGTGCGTTGCTCGTGTTCGACAGACGCTTCGACTCCGGATGCACAGTCGCTGACGCTGTTGCGCATGCAGATCCCCTACACAATGGCCAAGTTCTTCTTTTATGAGTACATCGTCAGCCTGTTCTACCGCCACGTCTTCACCGCGCCCAAGGAGACGTACGGGAAGCCGACCCAGCTCGGCGTCACCTTCGCGTCCGGCTACATCGCCGGCATCGTCTGCGCGATCGTCTCGCACCCCGCCGACTCGCTCGTGTCGCTCATGGGCAAGCCCGCGAACAGGGGCAAGGCGCTCGGCCAGATTGCGGCGGAGACGGGGATCGTCACCCTCGCGACGAAGGGTCTGGGGACGCGTGTGTTGATGATCGGAACGCTCACTGGGTTCCAGTGGTGGATCTACGATGCCTTCAAGTCGGCGTTCGGGATGGGCACAACAGGCGGCACGTGAGTGTGAGGATGGCGCGCTGACGAGCAGTAGACCGCGGAGTGTGTTGTGGTCGATGGATACTTGTACTGTACATCAATGCATATATTGTCCTGTTTATTGGCTCGCTCGGTGCGCGGAACAGCAGGCCCTTCCAACGATATTCGTTCGGCGCGAGTAAATGATGTGAGGACGTGACTTATTTCATCCATTCACTCTCAAACCTGTCCCCCTTTCAGCTGTGATATATATACATCATCAATTGGGATATTGGCGTCGTCGCGCGATGGGCTGCTGAAAACGTGCTGCATGGCCTTTGACGCATCTTTCTGCGCAGACTCTCAAGTACGTCCGTCTCTGGTATGTATGCTGCATAAACCACCAGAGACACTGCTGACGGATAGTACTTATAGGTGATGCATTGGACGAGGGCGACGGATTATTCTCGAGCGCGTTTAACGGAACGTAGACCATGCCTATTATCTTTGGCAACAGATCCGCTCCCCAACTTCCGCTCAACACCGAGGAGGAGTACCGCGGGTGCATCAAAGATCTGCGCTTACTGGACACTTTCCGATCGCGCATCGTTCTCACTTAACTGGCCCATCTCCCCCTAACCTCTCCACATAGCTCTAGTTCAGCAAGGCATCCCCCTTGTGTGGACCAGCTAGTGCTCTGACGTGCGAGCAGGCACACCCATGCGACATTCCTGGATCCCCATCTTGTTGGGCCACAGACATAACCTCTGGAATACCCCGTTCGGCGCGGCATTAGGGTCCGTGTCTCATTTTGCTGGATTTCAGCAGCTGTAAGCATTGCGTAATCACATAGATACAAGCTACGTGCACAGGCATATGTAGCTCACTCCGGTACTTCTATCATCAGTTAGAGATCATATCCGTGCCCCCGACTAGTGCTGCGAAGGATCAGGTCATCCTCTCCTCGCGATCTCCACCCCGCAACGTTTGAGGTCTACGCGTCAAGCCGATGAGGTATTATCACTTTCGGATGTGTCTCGCCTTGTAGGTCGTCCTAGTACCCCCGCAACATCACGGCTCTCATTCTGGGCTTCGGCGCCCTGTGAGTTTGGGGCTGCTTGTTCGGTGGCGGCCTGTAGATCGAAGAGGTTCTGATCCTTTTCGACGTCGCTGTGAAGGGAAGCAAGGACCGGCGTGGCAGGGACGTCATCTTCGGCAGAGTCCATATCTCCCCAGCGGGATTGCGGCGAGTGTGGCATGTCGACGCTACAAGATCCAGTAGAGATGTCGTCCCTATTATCACAGGTCAGCCTGGTGGGATATGACGCTTGGGCTCAAAACACACATACAGCGACATCCGGTATCTTGACCCAATTGAGTCATAATTCGAAGCATCTGAAGACTGCAAGTTGGCGAGACGCTCACGAGCGCGTCCAGACAGGTCCGAGTAGCTGCTTCCTGGTGAGGTATGGTTGCTCTTGCTCAATGCGGTATCATACAAATAGACAACCATGGGTATCTCATCAATCTCCTCGAAGTGTGTCTCAAGAATCTGGACACCCTGTAGCAAGGGTCCAGCCACCTGAATGGGCATCCACTAAGAGATAATTATAGTCAAAATATAAGAGCACACAGGGATAACGTCCGAGGCTCACCTCGAGGGCGTGAGTCGTTCTCAAGGATGTCAGGGCAATGTTGAGAGTGCCCATATATCCCATAAGCTCGAGCCAAACCACCAACTTGGTATCGACAAACGACTCCAAGAGTCGAATGAAGGTTGATGATTCTTCTCTACCTCGAATCAGGTGTTCTGCCCAGTGAAGACACGCGTATCGAGCTTCGGGTGCGACATACGTCTTCAGACGCCCCGGCAGGTCCAACACAGATACTTTGCGAATGGGAGGAAGTTGACACATGTTTTTAGACAGGGATAGGAGGGTCCGCAAAGAACTCTCCGCTAAGCGGGCGTGGTGTGCGCCGCTGTCAACGTGATATGTTTCAGTTGTACAGCGAGAGTTATCGACGAGGAAATCACAGAATGTGGAATGCACGGGGAGGAAGAGTGAATCCGGGTCGTCACGTCGAAAGACGACTATGGCACGAAGTCTGTTGAGCACGACGATAATGTCCTCTGTCGGCACGCCCGACAGTCTCGAGAGCGCGCGTGGAGACAGATGATCACGAAGAAGTGCGATATAGCCAAGCACAAGTTGGAGTCGCGAGAGATAGCTCGCGTGCATTCGGGAGGAAGGGAACGAACTCTTCAGGGTGCGTGCATAAAGGATGTCCAACTGTCTGAGTACTCCTGTCTGGGAAGAATCAGCCGATAAGAGGACTTCAAGCTGTTGCGAGGCGGAGATACCCCCTTCATCCTCAAGAAAATTCATCGCCACCTGCGCGTACAAGAAAAATCCCTCTGCCTTTTGGGTGATACGCCGCGTGATGTCAACGCTTCGCTCTGCGCTCGATGGCGTTGTTATACGATCCAGTCTAGACTGAATGTACAACGCGACATCGCGCTCTACCAATTCGGGCGCAAGATTGTGCAGGCTCACAGTTCGAATTTTCGTGGAGAACCGTTGAAGCGAATCCTCGATAGTTAGGTTAGGTCGAGATGTAAGGAACAACCGGAGAGGGGAACCCGAGTAGCAGGTGCAGGAGAGTAGAAGTTCGAGCATTCTCGGGACAACAGACGGATCGTCCTCCGTGCATGTATCTAGGCCATCCACCACAATGATGATGGGTCTCAGTAGCTGGTTATCCGATCGGATCGAACGAAGGGGTCGCAAGAGAAGGTCTTCAACCTGGTACCGCATATGTTGCTGGACGCCGCGCTGTAGATGAGCACGAGCAGCTTCGATGATAGGGGCCCTAATCCCCGTCTGACTGTACGCCAACTGATATGCGATGGTAGTGAACAGATACCTAGGATTATCTTGAGTGAAAAAGAACGAGGCGCCCAGTTGACCTCTCCTGTTCAGACGTCGAGCAAACTCGGACGCAATAGTAGACTTCCCAGTCCCAGCCGCTCCACCGAGGAAAAAGACAGACTCAGTGGTCCATGATTCCGTCCAGACCTGAAGCTGTTCCAAGAGCTCCATCCTAGTTCCCTCTAGATATTCGCTCTTTGAAACGGTCAGATGAGACAGGAACCCTGCATCGACATGAGGAAGTTTGTCCAGAAGGTCAACTTCAGAGTTGAGAAGCTCGTGATCGCTTGGATCTGCAGTGACGCGGGCTGGATAGAAGCAGGTTAATAAGGCCTTCATAGAAGCGACATGCCAGCTGCTCGCTCACCATCGTCTATGGTCGGCATAGAATGAGACGCTGCCATCCTTTGCAAGCTACCCATAATTGTTGACTGAGTTCGGACTTGAAGCGCATGCGTGATGATCGGTTCACAATCATCCTATCATAATCATGAAGCTCAATTTCCGATACATGCTGCATTGAGGAACGACTTACGCTGAAGTGCTGTATGATACGCAGGAGACCCTCCTGTACAACACTCAGTGTTCGCATATTTCGTCTCACTTTGAGACATGGAAGAAGACAGTTGGAAGGGCCATTGTCCACCGCATCCATCAATGATTGGAGGTCCCTGTGAGGGCGCCTCACTCGTGAGCTTATGACCCGGAAAAGTTTTCCTCTACTCAACTCGTAAAATTTCCTCGTGCTCATGAGAACTTCGCTGGAGTTACCAAAGGGGATGGGAACCCAGTCGCCCTCCAAGCCCCAGAGAAGTTTGACTTTGGTATTGGTAAGGCAGTCTGTGAGGTCTAATAATGACACAGATACTCGTTCTACAGCATATCTGGGGGCTCGTATGACCTGTCGTCCATCAGTTCGAGGCATCATACTCGACTATGTAGTAGATGTAGATCAGATGTACGTACCTCAACATACTCAATAACTCTCATCAATATTTCTGCGCCAAGCGATAGATAAGGGACAAGCTCTCGTAGGGACACCTGCGTCAAAGCTAAATCGGCTTTAGCTCGTGCAAACCGAGAGCCCATGAGGGGAGAACAAAGAACTGGGAATGTGACAGAGATTCAAGTTGGTAGTATGCTACAGCTGTTTGCGAAGAGGTGTATCTGCCATATCTTGAGCACGTTAAATCTAGTCCTCGTGTGAGTGAGAATCAAGCAGAAGCGTGCTGTCGCTTCCGGACTGAAACAACGAGGTAGCAGTGTGTGCGACACGCCGGCATGTGCCTGCTCATTTCGGCGTCTGTCCCTGTCTGTCCAGACTCTAGATGTGGCTCGTCGTCGGCGCGGAATGTTTCAACTTCATTCGTCTGAATCCACCTATGGCCAGTCCTGCTATTATGCACCACCGTTCACTCGGGTATGCTCTAGATCTGTTGACAACACTGCGAAGGTTACACCGAACTCAGGCTCTGTATACTACTGGGTGCTTCTAGAGGTTCATCCTCATTGCATCTCTCGTATCTCACACCTGCCTACAGGTTCCAACTGACCCACCGTTACCTGCAGATCACCACGTTCCTACAACGTGGTGGTACTCGAGCACGTTTGATCCGGCTGATTACCTGCTTGTGTAGCGAATCTGCAACGTTAAGGGCAAAGAAAACTTGTAGGGTGAGCAGTGGACAAAAGCCCTGTACGACCAGTATACCTCCGGATCCGAACCCTTCCCCGCCCGCTCTCCCGATCGAGTATGCAGTGTCTACCAATCTGTCGAAACTCTGATCAGGCGGCACAAACACTGCTAGAAACTGCAAGGATGGCTCTCACTGTAGGTCGCGATGCACTGGGCTCTGCCCCTGTTCCAGGTCTGCAAGCCGTAGCCGGTGCGTTAATCGAGTTGATCGACAGAGTAGAGGTACGATCAACGACAGCGTATGGATGTAGTCTCATTGTAGGTTGGCTACTTATGAGATGAACTGTCTCACAGCTTGTTCAGTCAAATCGTCGAGAACTGCGCGAACTATCGACCAGAATAGTTGAGCTTGCAAAATTAGTCGACACTACAAGACGAAACATCCAGACCCAAGTTCCTCAAAACCCGCAGAATCACGATCAACAGAGCAGCACGGTACACGGATTGTTGCGCGCAAGCTCTCAGCAGCTGGACGAACCGACTAATCAGATATGCAAGTGAGTCTACATTTGTGTGTCGTGTGCAATGGTATTTGAACCCGAAGGACATAGGACACTCGCCAGTCTAAGGGATCAAGCAGAAGGACTCTCTCGAGATGAGTACATGCTAGACTGCTTGAATAGCAAACAAGACGCGAAGATACTAGTGGAAATCCGTCAAGGAGTTGACGAGGCCATAAATTTCTTTCAGGTCGGTAGGATATCCTCCTTCTAGATATGTCTTAGTAGCTGTTCCTGACGTACGACAGTTGCACTGTGTTCTCACCATTAAAGACACAATACGACAAATAAAAGAGCTTCAAGCGGTAAGCGTGCATTGACAGATAAGATAGCTGGAACATCGGCTCACGACGATGCAGCAATATAGCAAGACTCAGGATGACGAGAGTGAGCATATCTTTTAGTTTCATTGTGTGTTTTGGATACATCATGCCATTCACCCCAGAGCACGATCGCATACTTAGGTCGCTTCCCCATCTTCCCGATGCAGGTCACAATGCTGCAGTAAATGTAGGAAAAAGCGATTATTTGAAGGGCACTCGCGCGGAACTCTTCATTCAGCTCAACTACTGGGCCCAGGCCGGGAGGGATGCAGAACGGGACAAGGGAATATGTTTACTCAGCGGCGGAGCAGGGACCGGAAAGTCAACGATAGCCTCCGAGTTCGCGCGCCGACTTCTAGAGCGTGGGACCCTCGGAGCCTCGTTTTTCTTCGTGCGGGATGTCCAAGACCTATCATCTGCGAAGCATTTCTTTCCCACTATTGCATATCAAATTGCCCAGTACCATCCCACACTTCGTTCTATCATTGCTACATACGCGAGCAACCATTTGCGATTCGGCCACACTCAGCAAATGACATACCAAGCGGAGAGCTTGGTCATACTTCCCCTCCAGGATCCGGCGGCTAAGGGCATCCTCGTACCCATGGTCATCGTGGTGGACGCACTGGACGAGTGTACCGATGCACCCTCCTATCACCTCCCACGCTTATTGAAGCTACTTGTGCGCTGTGCGCGGGAGACCAAGGTGCTTCGCATTTTGCTGACGTCGAGACCTGGCCTTATAATCGAGGATACTCTACTATCCTCCGAGTTCTCTTCCGACGTCCACACCATTTCCCTCCACGATACCTCATCGACCGAGTCTGCAGCCGATGATATTGCGATGTTCCTTAGCCACAGGCTCTCCCAAACATCATTGACGCATGCGCTCACCGAACGGAGGCCAGATATCATGACATCGTTGGTCGAACGTGCGGAGGGTCTCTTCCTCTATGCACGTACTGCAATGGACTTCCTCCACAGCTATCCAGATCACCTCGAAGAGCGCGTAGATATGCTGCTCTCGGATATCTCCCCTGGCGAGCGCGGAGTTGCGCTAGGAGTCCTTGATGAGCTCTACCTAAGAGTTCTGCAGAGCGCGTTCCCTCCATATGACATGCAGCTTCAGAAGGATCTACGCCGGCGAGTCAGATCGGTGCTCAGTTGTGTCGCTCTTCTCCGAGATCATATTTCGATCAATGTCCTAGAGGCCTTGACTCAGATCCCTTGCGAGGTTGCCGAGCCCGTCCTGAACCAGCTACGTGCGGTCATCCTTTTTAACAAGGATAATCCTTCAGGTTTCTCGACGTTTCGCCCCATACACGCCACTTTCACCCAGTTCCTCGTTGACAAGCGTCGCTGTACCAATCCGCTCTACCTAGTAGATGTACGCCGCCAGCACAGAGTCCTCTCAGAGAATTGTCTTAAGACGCTCATGTCGCTCACGAGGAACATTTGTCAGCTCACCGATCCCTCAAAACCAAAGGAGGCGATTCAGGACCTGGATGCACGACTGAGCAAACACGTTCCACATCATGTGAGGTATGCATGCATGCATTGGGCGGCACATCTCGTCAGAGCGAGCAATAGTAAGCGACTTGAGGACCTATTAGAGGAGTTTGCGAAGAGTAGGATGTTGATGTGGTTGGAGACGTTGGGGTACATGGGCCGGTTGGACCTCGTGAAGACAATCATTGACACTGCGTGCAAGCTCAAGGTATGCCATCACTATGACTCGAGGCTCAGCGTACGCTTCTGATCTGAAGTCTATGTCTACTAGCATTCAGAGGAGATCCAGGATATCCTGACCAGACACCGCCGGTGTACCACTGACTACTACACCACAATTCATGATTGTCCCTACAGTGTCTACAGTCTTAGCTTTGATTAAATGTTCTGTCGGAGATTTATGGATAAGACACTGTGATACCTGAGCCGGACGGGTTAAAGAGGACAAAGTGGAAGGCATTACGGGTGCTCGCTAGTTACAGCAGTCTGTTCGACAACCCACTCACGTCTCTTCATACAACATATCTTGAAGTCAGCAGATGGGATAGACTTGCGCACGCTGTGAATTGTCAACGTCTTGGTGACCGAATGGGCACGCATGCGCCAGCGCGTCATGATATAGCTTGTCCAAAAAATTAGAGCACTCGGAGATTGGAGGGTCTATCTAGAGAGAACGTCTCTGGCTGCTCGTGGACGTCAGTTGTGTAGCCCTCAGGTTTGATGAACATACATTCAGACTTAGGCTACTGTCCTGACAGTTTGTGCATAGATCCCTACTGCTTCACCATTGGATGATCTCCTGACGATATATCATACACGCTATATGGGCAGCGGTCAATCTCTACTGCATGGTTCGTGACGAGTTGACGACCGTGACTCAAGAGCATACGAATATCGACGGGTCTACCCTGAGGTCCGGGCCATCGTGCTTGGAGATTATGTATCCTGGCGGCGTTCTGTCACCGCATCATGATGAGCATGAGAGCTGTAACAGGTTGTCACAAGAAATATGGACGTGCCTTAGCCAACCAAAGGTCTGCCTTCGTTAGCGCGGTGACCGTGGTGTCGAGCAAACCCAGGTACCCCATCGACTCTATCCACATCAGGGGCTTGTCAGAAGAGGCAAACGAGATCAAAGCCTTCACCAACCCCGGGTCCCCGGCATCCGCTCTCGCAAGGTGATCCGTCCAGTGAACGCAAGCGTATTGAACATGCTCCGGGATGAAGTCACGCACGCACTGCGCGAGATCCGGTCTGTTCGCCCTGGGAACCTTGGGATCGTCGAGCTTGCAGATGTTGGAGCTGAGAAAGGCAAGTGTTTCGAGGCACCTCTTAGCAAGATTGGGGCGTTGCTTCCTCGGATCAACGAGGTACCTGCGGATTGTGCACCGGCTGGGGTCGATGAAGAACGAGGGGAAGGTGGGAGACAAGAGGCGTAACCTCTCTCCAGGAGCTTGGGGATCATACCAGACGATGCGGGACAGTTTTCAAGAACGACGGTGACTTTCTTCAGGGAGACGCCTGAGAGCGCATGCAAACCGCGTGGGGACACAGGCTCAAATAGCAGCGCAATGCAGCCAAGTACTATCGACAGCTCATGAGCGAGCGACTGGGACGCCTGTGTTTTGTGGGGAAAAGCCTCGCTAAGGATAACAAGATAGTCTGAATCCAGCAAAGCGTCCCGATGAGGGTCCTCTACGGGTTCTGGTTCTGGTGTGCCGTGCCAGTGTTCAATCCTGGCTGCTGAGTTGGCTCCAGGACTTCAAGCCTCTCTGCATCGGGATTGGGCAACCAACCCTCCCCTAACTGGTCGTGTAGCGATTTGCGCAACTCCTCCGAGCTATTCTCTGCCGCTACAGGCGGTTTGGAACTCTTCGAGAAGTTGACAGCGTCATGGGGCTGGAGAGTATTCGGTGCATCACTCTTCACGTACTCGTCGTCGCTTGTGGGAGTCTCCACGTCGTGTAGAACTATGGGCCGGGTAAATGTGGGAATACTCGTGCCGGAGACGCTTCCATGCACAATTGGTATGTCATTGAGCAACCGTTTAGGATTCTTCGATGTTGTTCCTTGGGATGGTCCGGAGCTCAACTGACCTTCCTCCGGAATGGAGGACATTGTCGACTCGCGTGATGGTAACGGATTGGGTCTTCGGGAAGCGACCACCCTCTCTGTCGATCCATGAAGCGTGATATGAGACAATGTGGAAACCAGCGAGGGGGGTCGTGAGCCGAACGTGTCGGTACTAGGGCTGGGTGGGGGTAAAAGACAGGCTCCTAGGCTGTGAATGTGGTTGAGACGCTCCTTGATGTTCACAGTATGCGTGTCGAACAGCTGAACAGCTTTCTCAAGGTATTCACGAGTCTCCGGACCGTACTGCAACCCGTTCAGCAATTATGTACAAGCTGATAGGGCATTGCCACATACCTCGAGGGAACTGGAGGCATCCTTTAGGGTCTTAGCGGCCACATCAACTCCGCCCATGTACGTGAGAAGTTCGAGCCACACCAGCAGTCTTGTATGAACTAATCTGTCGACGAGAGATAACAGCCGTGAATCTTTGTGACCAGCAACAAGATGGCTGACCCAGTGGACACTGCAGTGCCACAGGGATGTATTTTCGCAGACGGTGTTCAAGGCCGAACATCGCTGATCCGCTAGATGTGTCCGGGAATACCTCCCGCACAAACGTATCCGTCAAGCTATTGTCCATAATGAGAAGACAACGCTGTGCAAGCTGCGAGTGCACTTCGTCTGCATCAACCCGGAACGAGCTTTCCAAACAACGATCGACCAGGAAAGTGCGGAGGGAAGAATGAACAGGGGAGGATTTCGCTCCCTCGTTGCCACGCTTGTACAGGACGATAGCGCGGAGTTGATTAAGGATGAGCATGGTGTCTTCGGAAGGAAGATCCGGCACTAGCTCTGCCAATACACGGGGGGAGATATCACCACGGATGAGAGACATGCTGGTCGGCGTAGCCGATGTCGGGGTGGGTATATTGCGGAGGACGGCAATGAGCCCAAGAACACGTTTCAGCCGTGGACTGCCCGACCCGGCTCTTCCTGCCCTGGGTGGCGGAAATGCAGTCTGCAATGCGGTCAGATACAACCCATCCAAACGCTCCGTTAAGTCGTTGACGGAGAGAGGGTGCGAGAGTATGGCTTGAAGCCGCCCGTACAGATACCCTGAGTTCGACTTCAAGGGAGTTCACTACGGCATTCGCGTATACGAATAGCCCTTCCGATTGCAGGGTGAGCTGGTTAAAAATCACCAGATGACGATCCGGGTCCACTGTGTACGACGAGATTGAGGGTAGCGCGGTCTTGAGGTAGTGCGCGATATCGGAGTCGGCAGATTCAGATGGAACGTCTTGGATAGACAAAACACGTTTCTCCACATGTAGATCGCGTAAGGTGTCCTCGATCACTATGTCAGGACGAAAGGTCACAAACACCCGAACAGGGAATGTGTCGATCTGGGTGCAAGACACCAGATGCTGGAGGAGTATAGGAACCAACCCATGAGGATCGGGCATGCATTCGTCCAACCCATCAACAACGATCACAACAGGTGTTTGGGAGAGGTGATTTGTCACCGAACACAACGGCTGTAAGATGAGGTCTTCGAACTGATACTCCATCTGCTGTTGCTTCCCGCTTCGGAGATGCGTTCGAACTTTGGAAATAGGTCCTCTGACTGCACTCTGGGAGCGGAATAGTTGAACAGCAATTGTAGGGAAGAAAAGGGTGGTAGACCTGTGGTTTCCCTCGCCGCGGATAAAGAAGAACGAAGCGCCTAGTTGGCCGCGGCTGAAAAGAACACTCTGAATAGGGAGCAAGAAATGCTATTGTAAAAGTACTCATGGTGAGTGACGAATCATTTCATGAGTAGACAAAAAGGAGTTACTTGAAATTCACCGCGAGTCCATGTTATACCCTCATCCAAGACGTCCAGCGTCTTCCTGTCCCGTCTGCGTTGACAAAATTGGAAGCAACGCTCTATAAGCAGCGTGCGTGAGCGCTTCTCCAAAGCCTCAAGTTTTCTGTCGCCTATGGTCAACGTCGTGCTGCATGCATGATGTCGCCGCATTCACTAACTCGAGTAAAGGTTTAGGAACAGTAATGCTTCGTATCGAACCATCCGCGATACCTTGTTGTATTGCTTCTATGCGGGAGAGCCCGTCTCCTTGTTGCAGTAGGTTGTCCCTGGCATCCTCGATCGTTTCTCTAAATCTGTCCATGTTCTCCAGCACCGCCTCAACCTTCGACCGGTTGGCCCGCGTGACCTGAATAAGGCATGGGAACGAGTCAGCCACCACCGGTGAGTCACTTCACGAAAGCATACCTCGAGTCGTTCGACAATCAGAGATAGGATGCGAGGAATAGCCGCGAAACTGGGAAAGGGCACTTGGAGAGCGGTCTCACTAGCCTTCAGGGCCGTTCCAACACCACTATAAGGGGTCATCAGGCTGCGAGTATGCAAAGATGAGATTCCAACCAGACATCGAAGATGATCTGGGTATTCATACACACAATTAATTCTCTTACGCTGGTCGCTAAATTACGAGGCAATGCGAAGAGACAATGCTGAGTAGTGATGCGAGCATGATGTACGCAAGGTGGACCAAACGACACTCAAAAGTCAGTGTTCAGCATTCACGACTTGCGGGGGCAGGAGAAAGCGTTTTCTTGTGACAGAAACCCATTTACACCGCACTCCGGGCCAAGGGGTTCGGAGAGTGGACAAGGGGGCGTCAGGATGAGGGCTGGGAATGGCCGCATTGCTGTCTCCGCGATAAACGGCAAGAGAACTGCGGCTGCTCCGTGTATTGAGGCAGTACTGACGCTCTCACACAGCCGCCCGGGAGTCTATTGTACAAGACATGTGTTGTGAGGTTGCAAGCGTATCTGATACCATTAGCACATGAACGACATACCAACTGGGGCTATCCTGGATTTTCGACGTTGAAGGCGTCCGGGAGGGTCTTGCATATTCGAGGTGCCTCTGAGTCGTGCAATGTCCATGAGACTCACTATCCTCAGGTACTGAATCAAGCCGGCGGCGTGTGTGGGGTATAACAGTCAATGGTGCCAGCCCTCAGCTCTGCCGATGGTGTGTTGCGGCGGGTGCTAATCTAGATATCCCCACTCGCAGGTGAGGATGAGGACACCAACACGAGGTCAACCGAAACGTGAGGTATCTTCATGTTCCGCGGGCTTGAACCAGAAGGCCGATCTCCGGATATTTTCTCCAGGAAGCAACTGCGAGAGTTATCGTATCAATGATACAGAGTAATAGACGAAGGATCCGGAAGACAAACTCTAGCATGTGCGCCAAGGAGTTTCGATCTCTACTCAAATGATGAATGGTCGAAGGTCAAACAAACGGATTTACCGGGTATACCTCACCGTGTCATACTACAACAGTGAGTACAGAGCTTACTGACACGACTATCCCGCGACCCTCGTACCCGCAGACTCCTGGCGTGGCCCCACTTCTCTATACACGCGGTTGGGGCATTCGTTGATAGAAGCATATTGTTCGACAAACAATCTACGCCTCTCCTCCAACAACTTACGCGTCTGACCGGATTTACTTCCCTGACATGTATCAGGTGAGAGGTTGGATGGAATGTGAGCCGAAAGCCGAGCAGTCAGGCCATTCGGAACAGTCGCGACGTACCTCAAGCCACACAACAGCCGTGCTGAGTGCTTCCGCTGCCAATTGGAGTTCCCCGATGTACCCCAGCGTCTCCATCCACACGAGCAGGTTCTCCGCAACAAACTTGCGCAGCAACACCACAAGATCCTTTGTTTTCCTCGCGGCGATAAGATGCGCTGCCCAACGCACACACGCATAGCGCACATGAGGCGAGATGTACCGCCTTACCCGGTCTACCAGATCGAAGACGTCTGCCCTGGGTTTCCCGATATCCCGGGACGGGAGCTGGCAGATGTTCCTCGGGAGCGAGAGAAGTGTCCGGAGGCAGCCCTCCGCCAGACGTCCGTGTTCATCCTTCCCATCAACGCGATACACTTCCTTCGTGCAACGCGTTTCGTCCTGAAGGAACTGCGTGAAGGTGCTGTGTATTGCGGAGAAGGGCGCATCTGGCTCCTCGCGTCTATAGCGGACGACAGACCGGAGTTCGTTTAGTACTGGGATCGAGTCTCCAGTGGGAATGCGTGCCAGCAACTCCAGCGTACGAGGGGACATGGGTTCGCATGCGGCTACGATATAGCCTAGGATTGGCCGGACCCGCGCACGCTGTAGTTTGTCAATGTCGAGGCGACCCGAGGGGTACGCATGTTCTAGTGCGCCATGGTATAGCTTGTCGAGTGGATCAAGCACGAGACTTGAGGGTCCATCTAGAAAGAACGTCCCTAGCTGCTCATAGACGTGGGTCGGGTCGCCCTTCACGAAGTCCATCAGAGAACGTGCGAAAGGGAAGGATCCGTCAATCCGGTAGGCGAGGCGGTCGACAATGTCGGGATGGTCGATGAAGAGCCTTTGGCTAGACGGGAGGAGGGACAGTTGATCTTGGATGAAGCGGGCGATGTCATTGTGTGCAACCTCTGGAGGAATATCGTCGAGAGATATTGTTTGGACCAGAGAGGAGTACTCCAAAGAGGTCAGAATACTGTCAACATAGGTTCTCGGTCGCGTCGTGATGAGAATGCGGAGGGGGAATGAGGCTTTGGTAGCGCATGCGATGAGCAACTGGAGCATTTTCGGGACAAGCTCAGTGGCGTGTTCTGTGCATTCGTCAAGGGCATCGATTACGATCACAACGGGAGAGGTTTGCTCAGTCTTCAAGCTCATCGGACGCTCGATGAGATTTCGAGCTTGTTGAGCCATGTCCTGACTTGCACCTTCTTCAAGATAGTCGCGAGCGAAGTCAACGATGTGGGGGCGTAAAGAAGCCTGAGAACGCGCGAGCTGGTAGGCAATGGAAGTAAAGAAGAGTTTTGTGTTATTGTGGTCCTGTAAGCCCCGTTCGAAGTAGAACGATGCACCAAGATGCCTGTCGGCTTGAAGAGCCCTGCAGAGCCCTGAGGCTAAGGTAGACTTGCCCGAACCAGCGCCTCCCGTCAAGACGCACACAGGCCTGTTTCGTAATTTCACCCACGACCTGATTCGTTCGAGTATGTCAGTTCTCGTCCCTTCGAGGAAACGCCTCTTTGGATCGTTCACGGAGGCATCGAAACTGGCATCGACACGAGGGATGTTCCTCAGAACACCCTCCTGAGCTAAGCGTGAGATATATGTCAGCTAGTGAAGCATCAGTTGATCCTTCGGTCACTTACCCTCATGGTCTTGACTCGCTTCTATGCGCTATGTGCCCGAAGTCAGATGAGTATTTTTAATATTTGCGTCGCTTCTATGCGCTATGTGCCGGAAGTCAGATGAGTATTTTTGATATTTGCAATTTCCTTTCACTGACGTACTTGGACTGCTCCGTCAACGCTCGCCATCTGCTCCTCCATCGCCGCCATTTTTTGATTTATGTCGGCTAGAGAGGTACCCATGGCTACCAAGCACTCGACCTACATGCGAGTCCTTGTGAGCTCCCAACTGTACTAGGCAGAAGAGATCAGAGCACTCGACCTACATGCGAGTAATGGTGAGCTCCCAACTGTATTAGGCGGAAGAAATCAATCGAACCTTGAAACGATTCAGCGCCGCCTCGAGTTCTTGTCGTAGAATGTCGAGCGTCTTGCTGTCTCTCTCGGCGTACATGTATCTCCAGAAGGGGTGTCCGCGATACAATTCGTTGGCTCGGTCTTTCAGTAGATGAAGTTCTCTTGATAGAGTACAAAATTGAACAAACCGACAACAATGGTACATTAAGGAAGGAGAACATACAATAGGAAATTCTCCAGCCTGACGGAGAGAGCCGACGACTGAGCCAGCTCAGCGTAGACTACCTGCTTTCGTGATGCGTCTGAGTATCGGTCGATGACCAACTGCAACGTCCTCTGTGCCTCCATGAGCGCATCGACAAGCTCCCAGATTCTGCGGGACACCAAGATGACATTGCGATGGTTGTTCCGCGCCTCCTATGCATCATACCCCAAAACATTAGCGACGCATCACCATGATATCTCAGAGACATTGGCCTTCACCTTGACTGTGTCAATGAGGTCTATCAGGGCGTTCGCGAGGTTAGCCAATCCAGAAATGGGCAACGTGGCGAGCCCAGCCCGCACAAGTACAAGCGCTACTCTGGAACTGGTCAGTAAGTCGTCAACACCAGTCGGGGATGCCATGAATGTGAGTTTGAGCGAACCTGTGCGGGGGCAGGGCAGGTATTCAAGGCATGGCCAGCTTCCTCGCAGCGGGTGAGACGGCTGTAGGCAGTGAGGCGGCCACTGAATGATGACGGCATAGGATAAGTCATTCTCTGTAGTGGGACCGGGTGACAAATTCGAAGCTGCGTAACCCATGCGTCGTGGAGAAAGGACGTTGAAGTCTCGAAATGGGACGTGAGATCCTGACAGCGGTCAGGGAAGTTCCGACATGATCGTAAACGAAATTATGCCGTGAAGCTGCCTGGGGTTCCTTCTGCATGGGTTTGCATCAGTAGTAGCCACAGGAACACGGTTTTCGCATTGGCTCCTTGCTGTTGTTGCTGCTAGCATGGAGCAAGGGCATTGGCCAGTAACGCCAGCTGAACTGAACATTGTCATCCTGCAAAGGCACTAGTCCCATCATCAGGCATAGATCGCGCGGATCCCATGCACCGAGAGCCACCACGCGCTGAAGACAGGATATGGGAATATGCCGATAGGCACATATGCCGGTGAGCCACTCATCAATGCATGTCAATATCAGCGTGGGAACCACCACCCGTATGGAGCTCGACAGTTTCGGTTGTACATAGTAAACTTGAAGGGACCGTGCAGAAAGCCTGACGCGCGCAGGACCGTTGGCACGTGTAATGTAGTAGACAGAGTCTACGTCAAAGGATTCTAGTCTGATTCGTGTCTCACGATCAGGTTAGGGAGGGAAACGTACCAGTCGACGAGCACTACGGTATATAGCACGAGCAGCTTTCGGAATACGTCGGTTGTCAGATATACCACGCAAAAGGTCATTGGGTACTAGCAAAGATCAGTGACAGAGAGGACCGACCTACCATGCTGAGAGCCTCTATACAGCGAACGGAATCCACGTCGCACAACGTCAGTGCAAAGAGTGGCTCTCCTATCCTCGTGGCCTGCGTGGCTCGGTACAGACCATCAGGGGAAATTTTTCATGCGGAAGGTCAGGGATATACATAGTGTGAGGTTGTGACACATGAGATGGGTGTGTATGAAGGAATGGTTGCCGATACAAGTGCGACGGCAGTAAGGTGTATAAGCTGAGTCTACGTACCTGGGGTCCTGATCGACATTCATAGCAAGCAAACACATCTTTACATAGCCCGTACCTTGTAATCAAGTTGAGTTCAGGTTGCATAAATGTTGTCAAAGGTTATAGAGTGGTGCCGGGCGCAATGTGTCAGAAGAGAGCAACGATGAGATTGGCAGTAGCAATCCTCCGTGAAAGAGGGCCATGTTGTGATTGGACGGAAACAGTCTCATCCAGATACTCACCTAACGACAGATCACGAAGGCTGCAGAAGGAGGTTTTCGTGATCAAGTGCAGCAAGTAGAGTCAGTACCTTGGGGCAGATTCTGTTAGAGTTCCCATGACGTGAGAGTCTGAGGCGTTCGCGCAGCAACCAACAGCATTTCAGTCAATATGTACACTCGCACAAGACTGGGTGCCGCCGCGGTGGTGTTCCCAACTTGTCTCCTGGCCGGAGTGACCCCCATCGAGGCTCGTTTCCGTGATGTGCGAACTCGGCGACCGTGCGCGCAATGCCCTGATTGGTTCTTACACTTTCAAAGTAGGGCTCGTGGCAAGTAGGGGTCGGCGAGCGTGCTAGAAGGGACTCTGGCGGGGATGCTCCACCCACACCGCATGCCGAACTTCATCATCCTCCTCCTCCCCTGACAGGGCCGTGCCTGCTGCGATCATAAGTACTGTACCCTCACCCGGCGAGAATCGAGAAGAAGCCGTTGGAACTCCGTCTCGAACGACCGCGCGGAGAACTCTAGAGGGAGAATCGAGATGGTAGTAACCCATCTTCACCAACGAAGATGCGTCAAGGAAGAGATGCCGTTGTCGTGGTTGCTTGTGGAGGAAATCCTAAGGCGGTAATGAGAGGAGAGTATGTACAGATGACTGCCAAACAAGGTGTACAAACAAAGGCGCCTTGAATGAGAGTCCCGCCCTACCAAAAGTAGCCCTTGACCGTACCACCCCCACTTGTCAACGTTTCAACCGTCAACCAGGCGCAACATTGTTCTCTAGCTCTTCATACGGCTTTGACGTCTCCATTTTACGAACATGGATCAGCCTTTGTTACTATTGAAGACCGGTGGACAAACCATCACAGGGAAGCTTTGTAGTTCCTAAAATAAAGCACTTTTGGCACTGGCATGGTAACGAGTCATTCACGGAATGGTTCCTCGCGCTCAGTCCGGGACCATTGTCTATCCCCGCAAAGCAAACTTCAACCATGTGGATCTCGACGCTTCGAAAGATGAACCACAGGTACGTGTATAAAAACTTCGCGTCCCAAGCCTACCTCCTGCTCCTCACCCACCCAGGTTCATCTTTTGCGTACACGTTCTTGAGCAGCGCTCCGAACGTCTTCCCCTCATTTGTTCTACACTGCTCGACCAGGCTTGACGCTTCATAGGAGCTAAATACCATACTACGCGTTGTTAACATTCATCATGCTCCAGCTCACTTCATCTCTCCTTCTCGCCCTCTCGGTCTTCGCTATCCACGCCCAGGCGGCTCCACTCAACAAACGCATTGCTCAGGTTATTTCGGACTCTACCGCCTTCTGGGAGAAGGCTTGTGTACGTAATATGGAGCTTCTCACCCACCACGCAGCCAAATTGACTAATTTCAATCGCACGTTCATAGCTCACGGCAGGTGGTGCAGAGAAGTGTAACCCGGTCTCTGTCACCGCGTTCACTACTCTCCTGGCAGCTGCTGGTCCTTGCGAGCAGCAGGATTCGGCGGACGCGATGATCGACCTTGCCAAGACGCTCAACAGTGACGCGGACATGATCAAGTTCGCGCAAATCTTCGCGCAGCAGCCGCGTAACACAGTACGTCCATAGTACACTAATCTCCCTAGAGTAGTCGTATTCATGCTCTTGGCTTCGCACAGCCAAACTCGCTAGCGGTGCCCTACTGCCAGAAGGCGCCCAAGAACTCAGAGCTCAATGGCCTCTTCCAGTGCCAATTCCAGGGCGCGAACCAGAAGACATTTGTCGGAGGTGCAGCGGTCGGCGCCGCGGGCACCATTCCTTTCGAACATACTGAACCACTCAATCCACTTGGATCCTGCGCTGCACATCCCGAAGGACCTATCGCAGACGGCACGCAACTTACCGACATCACCCAAGACCCAGGATTGAAGGACGGCTCGAGCCGCTCGGAGAAGTCTTCTGGAATCAACAAGGCGACGAGCAGCCAGATCGCCGCGACGAGTACCCAAGCTGCTTCCGCTACTCAGGTTGCTCCGCCGTCCACAACTACCTCAGCATCGAGCTCGAGCTTTCAGCTCCAGAACGCGCTTGACGCGCAGAAACTGAACGCACAATTCAAGACGCTGACTGCCGGTTCCCCTTGCTCTGGTGAGTTTCTACGATCGCCCACACACGCCCCAGTATGTTCTCATGATCCCGTAGATGGCGACCAGGCGTGTCTCGAGGGCGGTTTTGCGATGTGCGTGGCTGGAAAGTTTGTCAACATGGGCTGTGCTCCGCCGACGCAGTGCTTTGCGCTCCCACTCGTGAACAAGCGTGGAACGTCGCTTGCATGCACGACTCAGGCTGATGCCCTGGCACGCATTGCTGCTCCTGGCGCGACTGGCGGTCTGACTGGGAGCGACTGAGCACTGTGAGTGCGAGTCCAGTATCGAGGGCCGGGAGTTCTGGCTCCGTGCTCCTTGTCAATGTTTCCGTTTTCTTATTCCTGGTGTATTTCTTGGATGTATCGATAGCCTTAGTCACATCGTCCAACCTGATCACACAATTCCACTGATCATATCCATCTAGGATGTGAAGTCAATGCAATACGTTCTTCCCTCTCGTCTTCAGTAAGTATGCTTGCAGAGGGTCCAGCCTTAGTATGGGCGTCAGAGGGCCATGGTCACGTGTTGCGCGTGGAGCCGAGTGGCTGTGTCCCGCGAACCCAATATCCAGGCGCTTGCTTCATCTCTGCATGCCTGCAATGTTAATTGTTCTCGACATAGACGTCATGCTCCCTGAGATAGGATGTCCACGAGATTCTCGTTGGTCACTGTAGACTCTCTCTTGACCGGTTTAAATTTCTGCCGCGGATGTCTCATTTCGCTGTAGACGGGGAGACTCTGCGAGAGACAATAGCGAATAAAGGATGTCGGCTAACCGAGCGGCCAAAGCTCCGCGAGCTAGATATCACGTTGTTTATGTCTTTGCAGGTCCTTGCTCGCCAGCCCGGAAGACACGCCACCGCGCCCAGGACCGATTCTCCGCCTTGTGCTTAGCCGAGCTTCTTCTGGTCCCGGTGTATATGCATTTCCTTCCGCCACCGCCACCACCACCACCAGCTCTTCCTCCTTGCCTTCGAGGCATTCCTCAACATTCGGGACACCATCAGCTTCGCCACAGTCATCTCTTGCCACCAGCTTGGAGGTCATGGCTTCAGCTCTCCGTTCACGGTCTCCCACTGACCTGTTAGCCGACATGTCATTGTCCGAGCCCACGCCACAGTCACCTCACTCGGTCGCGTCGAATTCACCCGCCACCCCCCAACCAGAAACGCAGACAGTAGACGTCGAAGACGGCAACATTCACGTACGCAAAGTCGGAAATGGCCGATTAGCTCTGAGGTTTGAGTTCGACATCCTCAAGGCCGTAACCAGCCGCATGAACAAGCTTGAGGTCAAAACCTCGGAGAGCTCGTACGTGACCCCCTTGCCTTCACATATTGTCCTCCATAGTTATACATATGTGCTTTCAGCGGCGCGGTGCGTAACCGGTCATCGAGAGGTGCCCGTGTGGATCCGACTGGTTATGCGGAGCGTCGACGACGCCGAGAGGCACGGACTCTCCAACCATCTCCTCCGCCATACCTTGATGACACTTCTGCCCTTATCTCTGTGATTTCCGATGATGATCACGAAGATTCTTCTTGTCCGCAACCATCGCCACCGCCACCTCGCCCCATCACCCGCCCTATAGCTCGACATATCATTGTGGTCCCCGAGGAAGAGGGCGACGACGAAGACGATAGCAGCAGCAGCATGGATGACGACGAAGACAAATGTCACGATACGGCCGCCGAAGATCATCAGGACGATGAGCTCGAAGAGCTCGCTGATCATGTCAGAAGATCATCAGGACGATGAGCTTGAAGAGCTCGCTGATCATGACGTTGTTGACGACCACGCCAACAACGGAGGCCAGCAAACTGGCGGCGAAGTGAACGGGGATTGCAGTGATGACGACGACAGACGTGGCGCCATCGAGCTAGACGATGAAGACGAGCAGCTAGACGATGCTGAGGATGAAGAGGAAGAGTCTTCCACACCTAACCACGAGCTTGAGCCTGCAGAGCTGGCAGAGGAATCACGGAGCTGGCAGCCTCCGCGTCCCTCGACTCCTGGTCCGTCACATTGTCTCGAGTATGATTCCACTGTCGATGCCATCGTCACTCGCCCTCTTCATCCACCCGAAGAAAATGACGCCCGGGAGCAAGCGGACATCCCAGCCAACCAGACTCATACTCCTGAGCAGCTGGCAGCAGAAGCAGAGCAGCTCCTTCGAGAAGTTCTTCACCCTCAGGAACGCGCAGTCGCACCGCTCGTGCTTGCCGAAGGCTCCCCCGTTACATTGTCCAAGTCTATCGCGGATACGCCGGCAGAGGACATACTTCACACAAACCTTCCTTCCATTGTCTGCGCCAGTCCTTCCGCGCTACTACCCGATCTCAATGCTGAAGATGAAGATCAGGAAGCATTACATTCCCCCAAGCCCCGCTACACTTCGGAGGATATCTTTGGCAAGTCCGACGACGAAGACGACGAAGACGTTCCAAAGCTCAGTAAGCCTTACGCTACCACAATCGAGTTACTTGAGCCTCTATCACGGCGATCTCCCACTCCTCCGGCGCAGGCGCTCACAACAAGCTTGTCCGTCGCGGACACTGTAGATGTGCGTTTCCGATCTTACCTTTGTGTGTCATCTACCATCTGACACTCTCCTAGACCCGACCTTCCCTTCCTCCCATCCCCGTCGGGGACAATAACTCTCCCCCGTCATCCCAAGCACCAGTACTAATGTCCTCCCCACTCCCCAATGTCGTCACTCTCAATCGAATTGCTTCATCACCATCGTCAAGTTTTGTCTCGAGCTCATTCTCGCCCACCATGACCCACCCAACTCTCCCTGTCTTCTCCAGCCCCTCCGAGTGCCCTGATACACCCATGGATGCAGACATACAACGGCCAGATCATAGACGACCTCGCCACCTTACTTGCACATCTCATCGTTCCCTCATCTCCCTTCATCCTCGAGCAGTCTTGATACGCCCATCGTCTCCGCTTCCTTTACCGCGCCGCGACTGGCGATCTCATCGCCAAGCTGCCCCTCGCCACCCACCCCGGGAGCTCGATCTTCGGAACCCTAAAGACCGTGCTCGCGCACGCCGCGTAGAGCAGTCTCGATTCCGCCAGGAGCTCGTCGCTCGCCATCGTGCTCGGTCTGCGCTAGCTGCAAGTGCCAATACTAATGTGTCGAGACTTGCTATCGTCGCCGTTGTCCCCTCTACATCTTCGGGCGGTATGGAGCTGGATGAGGGGTGCCATGGGGCGCCTCTGAACTCGAGCTTCATCGTTGATGCTTGCGAGAACATCATGATCGACTATGACGATGTCTACAGTCAGGACGTGGAGGTCCGCGATGCTTCGCCTGAGCGCCCTGCAACTCTAGGCGCTCCCGCTCTCGAGGTCACTACTGTCTCTGGACTCGAGCCTGCCGCTAACGCTATCGCTGTCATTGAGACTGATCCTCGCACAATGATAGATACTGCTTCCGCACCGTCGGAATCCCCTAAAGTTGACGTTGAGGTTCCTTCAATATCAAAGACTCCTCACCTCACCTCTGTATCCGGTGCGGAGGCATATCGGGAAGAGTTTCTTATCCAAGACTTTCGAATCAGCAACGACGTGGAAGTGTTTGCCACCAAGAACGGATCATCAGACGCGGTCGCACTTGATCCTCCTCCCATCATCGCCACAGGAGGTCCTACCTTCGCTTGCAACACCTTCGAGCAACGGGGACAGAATCAACTTGCATCTGGGGACGACAGTGAGGACGATACGTCTCACAACGAAGTGATGCCTATAGGTCGGTTGTTATCCCAATCGTCACCCGCCTCTGTCTCTGTCCCGCAGTTTGATACTTTTGATGATTGTCCACGAGAACCTACGCTCAAGGCTCCTGCGCCACCCCATACCACGGAGGATAGCACCGTTGTTGTTGAGTCTGCTGCGGAATCTCTTCAGGTTGTCGAGGTTGCTCCTGCATATGGGAATATCTCTGCAGTTGAGCATGCGCCTACTGTCGAGCTATCCCACACAGTCGATAGAACACCCGTCGAGTCCACCCCCGCTCTCCATGAGTCTACGCATCTTCCCACACCCGCACCTTCCGAGACCAGACCGTTAACGCCACCATCTGCGAGCACTCCTGCGACACCGTCTATGTCACCTGTCGCTCCTCGCCCGACTGCCCGTCTGCCTCGTCGACTCAAACGACCCAATGCACCCGCCGCTACCAATCTATCGACCACGATCGCACCGTCTTCCATGTTAAGCGTTCGACCCGAACTCATACCAGAGCCAGCTGTTTCCGAGCCTATGAGTCTCGACATGTGGCGAACATCGGAAGCACAGGCCCACACCAAACTGCAGCTCCTCGCACAGTCAGCCACAGTTTCGTCCGTGCAGCGCTCGGATGGCATGGGCCCTTCTGAAAGGAGGCGGCGGCAGCTGCAGCAGCAGAAGGAGGCGGCGAAAGCCCTCATAGCTAAGATCACGCGCGAAAAGGAACAGTCTGATAGGTGTGTTCTACTTCTATTGTTCATCGTCATTGTTGACCGATCGTCTTCTCTACAGAGAAAGTTCCCAGACCCCAGCGGTCGAGTTCCCACCGACCCTAGTCCCTGAGATCCCCATCCTCACCAAGCCGGAGAACAAACAGCCGGTACTCGCCAACGTACGAGGTCAACCTGTTGTTGAATATGACGACATCATCGTGGTGCTACCAGATGGGGAGCTTGTAGAACGGGTCCAGGAGGTGCTCGTGTGGCCCAACGGGGACAGAGTTGACGTCCCGGAACAACTTGAGTCTGCTGTGCAGGACGGGACGCCTGCTACCCAGCCTGTTGATAACGATCGCAGTACCCAGCAAGTCGTCGAGGATCCGAACATCTCCAACGACACCTGGAACCATATCCCAGGAGAAGTCCAGAGCTGCGTGAATGAACAAGACCACGCAGAAAGTTCGAATAGGTCGCCTGATGTGGATAAGGGTAAGGGTAGAATGACCGAGCAAGTGTCTGCCACCGCGTTTTTAGGCCTTCCTGTGACGGACATCAAGGATCAATCTGAAGAACTCTCTCGGTGGGCCATGACCCCAGACGAAATCGCGTACAGTCTCGCATACCCGTGGCGACTTCATGAAACTGTCGAATGGCACTCAAGGTGTGTTTTCAAGTCCATGTCGATCCGCTCACCATTGTTCATCACCGGAATGACTAGAATTCCAAGTGAAGAAGGTTATGGCACGGCTAGCGACATCCAGTCACCACAATGGGTGCAGGAGCGCGCCTCTGCGCCATCCAGTCCTGTCGTTCCTCAATCGCAGTTGCCTGTACAAGGCGTTTCAGTCTCCCCGGTGAACAATCCGTTGCCTCACAACGGAGACACAGAAGCTGCACCCGTCGTTCCTACAACAGAGTATGTCTTTCTAATCTATATACTACCGAAACAAACTGAAACCGCGTCTGAAGGTTCCCCATACCCACTATCTCCGTCATCCCGCCATCGCCCGTGATTGATACTGAGGCACCTGCGATCTGTACACCGAAGTTCGTGATGTCTGCGTCCGTTGGAGCCACCCTCCGTCCGCTTGCATCTATCAATGATACATCGTCGAGCTCGCGAGGGCGTCAAACTAGGACAAAGGCAATCGGACCTAGTCGGTCAAGCAAAAGGGCAACAAAGGTGAAGTCCGCGCCCTCTCTTGGCAGCGTTTCATCTGTCCGGCAGTCGAGTCTGGGTACGCGCGTGGATTCGCAACTGCGTCAGTCTCTTTTTGATACTTTCGAGTTCTCCCATATCGAACAGGATGAAACCGCGCTGTTCTGCACTCCAGTCACCACACCTACTCCCGTCGTTGGCGACGATTCACAAGGACAGGACGCAGATATGGCCACTGACTGGGACGCCCTTCCTATCAATATCTCCGACCTTTCCGATCTCTCCGCGTTCGTAGCGCAGCCGCTGAATGCTGGCATCTCCCCTTCTCCTCAAGGTATAGGCGCTCCCTCCACGACTCTAGACGAGTTCGTCGCTTCGCTAGCAATGGGACCGCCCGTAGCTTTCGAGTTCGAGGGTCCAGGGCAAACTGCTGATTTCGAAGCAGCCTGTCAACATGTCGCCGATCTGTCTGACCTATCGGCATTGATTCCCACTGTCGAGCACTTGGATGCGTCGTACTTCGACATTCCGAATCTGTCCCCGTCTTCTTTCCATTCGAACTCGCCCTTCTCCAATGCGGACAGCGTTGCCGATGGGTATGACAGCATGCTCCACGACCTCGATTTGCTGGCCTACATTGCTACCCATGGGATGTCGTCGAGTGCGGATGCTCAGGAAGACTTGAAGGCCATCGGGGAGTTTATCAATGCTACTCTCGATGCTGCTGCTGAAACTGCTGAAACGGAATCTACTCCGACAACGACACACGTGCAGGGCGATCCCGCGTCTGTCACTGTCAAGCAGGAGGTCACATTGCTTGCTGTAGAACTCCCCTCCCCTCCCGAGCCGGATTTGATTTCCGATGATCACAACTCACAATCTGAGGAAGATGATTTGGTCGAGGTCGTTGTTCCTCATATCGCCAAGCCGGCTCTAAAGGACGATATCCAACCTGAGTTTTTGCAGTCACCACCGATGCCCGGACCATTGGCAGTGATGGAGACAACGGGAGAAAATGCCCGGCAACGTGAGATGGTTGTGCCACGACACCCTGTCGCTGATCCAGAAGCCATATCGCCCGCAGGTTACATCAAGGCAGCAGAGATGTCGAACATCGTGGAAGAACAAGACGAAGGTGTCGCAGAACCAATGCCGACGCTTCATTCCAAAGTCGCTAGGGCGAGTCCTGTCGATTCTCGTGTCTTCGCTCTTCTGTCTGTTATTGAACCTCCTAAACCCGCGGAACGTCATTTACGACAAGTATCGCGGCTGCACGGGCGTACCACGATGATCCCAGCATCTTTCCATGCTGCAGGCGGGCCATTTGTTCAGCGGGACTGCAAGACCCAAAAACGTCGGGCGCGTAGACTGCACAGAACGCGAAGCATTGATGGCGACGCGGTACGTCGAGTATTGGTCTGCGTTCTCGTTCTCTTACAGCTAGCTCATAAATTTCGGCGTAGTCGGTGAATGTGTGGCAAACTCCTCGCAGTCAGAGCTCCACCATCGCTGAAACATCTACTTCGGATACCGGATTCCCCAAAAAACCACGTACCTCTCGTCGCGCTCAGTCTTCCACGACTCGTCCGATGCGCCCCACGCCTTCGCGCAGCTCGCACACCACGACAGCCCAACATCGTTCATGTCATCCACTGTTTACCCAGAAAACTCGAGTCTATGGCACTTCTTCAGCTTTTCTCTCATCCTCGCTCTCGGATGATGAGCCATCCGTAGCTTCTGAAGTCCCGTCTGGGAGCACGATACCCCCGCTTGGGAAGCAGGATAAGGAAGACCTTCTTGACGGCTCACGAGGCTCTGAGCATAACGATATCAATCTCAATGAAGGCGCTGTTGGCGTTCCGCCTTTCGACCTGTCGCTGAAACTTACCCTTGCTTTCGTTGCTGTCCAAAGTGTATATATATCTGTGAAGTGGGTTTGTAGTGCTGTAACTGCACTCTTATCGTAGTAGAGTGACTCGTATTTGATGCATCTTTGGCTATTGTACTGTTGATATCGCTCTAAATTGTCGCTCCGGGTGTTACTGTGTATCGCTTGTCTGCTCAACTCTGTGTGTTGTTCTGGGATGTGTATCAGAACATATTGTGCCCGTGCACCTTGCTAGTTGAAACTCTGCTACTCTGTCATGTGCGGCTCCTACCAGTCGATTTTCTTCAGTGTTACTGAGGACTTTTCATGCCTGTATCATCTTTCCCTGCTTCCGTCTAGCCAGAGGCTCTCCGTCGACTATCCCGACGCTGTCGTCTGCTTCGCCCACTTAACCGATGTTTCTCTCTCTTACGCACAATTTCTCGTAGACTGTCTATCGTCAAAGTTCAACAGGATGTAGAATCTGACTTTATTCGACTAGCACAAGGGTTGTTTACCGCAAACACTTCTACATTCTTGCCGTGGTAGATGAGATGAGTGGTTAAATGATGGGAAAATGTAAATTGTATTGAGATCATTCATAAGACAGCGCACACTATGATATACGCGAACTTCAATCAAGAACCCGCTCTCACAAGAGACTGCCAGTGGCGGTTCAGCAGACGTGGCTGCGATGACAGAGCGGCGACTGCAGGTGTTCCGGTACAACTTGGTCATCGATTGCCAAAAGAACACGCCGCCCTGCAGGTTGTCACAGATGGAATGTGTCCACCGAGCATCTCTTCAACGGTTCGCTTCTCGTGGATGCTGGCTATCGTATTGATAGCAATCGCAGCAAATGCCGTTACTACTGATAACAAAGGAACCCGCGAGCAGCTTTTAGTCCAGCTCAATGCATGGGCGCGGGACCACACGTCACACCCAACCTGCATCCTCGACAGTGCAGTGGGCACGAGGAAGTCTACTAGTGCGGCCAAGTTCGGGAATCGTTTTGAGTGAGCTGCAGGCAGCTCCTATTTGTACGAGCAGAGGAAGTCTACTAGTGCGGCCGAGTTCGGGAATCGTCTTGAGTGAGCCGCGGGCAGCTCCTATTTGTACGAGTGACTTGCATCTCCACGCACGTGGAACTGGTATGCGGTGAGACTCAAGGGCGCACAGCATTGATGTGAACATGGTGGCAAATAGATATGTATGTGTATTGTCAACGATATTTTTGTACAGCAAATATGAACGCAGTAGCAACATAGCCCGGACAACATGCGGAGAATGAGACAATGGACAGCAAGCAAGTGAGGAACGCAGTAGCAACATAGCCCAGACAACATGCGGAGAATGAGATGATGGACAGCAAGCGAGTGAGGAGATCATTGACGGGGTTCAGCGACTTGAGATGGAAAAGAAGGAGGGGCATACACAGCGATCAAGAGTGCAACAGGAGCAGCAACAGACGCAACACAGTAGAAACTAGCAGGCATGCAAGCGGTGCCAACGTTGTTGGAGACGAGAGATGTGAGGGAGGATCGGAAGTGAGCTCGTGATGCTCACATGGGGAGAGATGGCTGCGAGCGGATAAACTGGAGGTTAGTATGTGATATCATCTGTAGAAAGTAAGGGAGCGCACCAGAGCCTACCCGCTAGCCTGCTCCTTGCCCTTCTTCGACCTCAATGTGTGCATTCCCATCGACGCGTGGTGCCTGATGGTACGGAGGATATCACGCGCCTTCGCACGCGAGCTTGTGGAGAGGTTGTCCTGGGAGGCGGCGGGTTGGTTGAGGGGAGCATGCAAGGTGGAAGTGCCGGCAACAGGGTACGAAGGAACGTCAGTACCCTCGGGGGATGAGGAGAGGGTGGAGGTCGACTGGGAAGGACGTGTTCGGGTAATCAGTGGCTGGCCGTCCGGAGCGATTGCCTGGATCAATATCTTCATCTGCTCCTCGAGTCTATCGAAGCGTTTGTCGATCTTGTCGAGACGTCTGTCGACCTTGTTGAAGCGTTCGTCGACCTTGCTGAAGCGTTCGTCGACCTTGCTGAAGCGTTCGTCGACCTTGCTGAAGCGTTCGTCGACCTTGCTGAAGCGTTCGTCGACCTTGCTGAAGCGTTCCTGAGTGTCATTCTCGATCTTGTCGAAACGTGCGTTGATCTTGTCGAAACGTGCGTTGATCTGGTCAAAAACATCCATTAACTTTCAATGCGTCCCATCACTTTTCGGAAGCCACTATGTACGCACCTCTGAAGATTGGGATGTCCTGTCTTCGTGGATCTGACGGATGATGTCGTTCGTCAACCGCTGGTGAACTTCCCACTTTCCCTCGAGGTCTGTCTTCAAGCTGGCTATCTTCTCATTCATACTTTCCCGCAACTGGACTACCTCCTGCTCGAGCTTGTCGAAGTTGGTGGGGTTCAACTTCTCGAGCTGAGTAATCTTGTCCTCGATTCTCGCCGCCGCCGCCGCCAGGTCGTCCCTGAACTGCCGAGAGAGGTTGTCGATGCGACCGTCGACTCGGGTAAACTCCTGCATGATGAATCGAGGTTCGCCATAGGCGGTGGGTATCCCAAACTCGCGCCCGAGCGAGGTCCGACCAAGGAAGGGATCTTGGGCAGATTGCCCTGGGGCAGGCTGCTCGGTTGCGGCTGGGGCGATCAATCAGACCACATCCAGACACAGCGAGATACTACCTCACTCACGCTGAGGACGCTTCAAGCCTGGCGTGGACATCGCAAACTGGAGGGTGATGGTGTTGTGGGGAGTTGAGAGAACGAGCGGGGGGAGAGTGCGGAGGATTATGGGGGGCTGCCTAGAACGCGGTTTATCGATGATATCTTCGGCATCTATTATTCTTGGAGCCATTGTGGGCGCACAAATGAAGGTGTGCTTGGACGAAAAGGGAACGGATGACTCGGGGTGGAAAACACACGAGGCTGCTAGCTCACACCGTGTTTGGTGATTATTCTCACAACGTCTTCTGGCGTCGCCACCGTCTTCAAGGTCCAGAACCAGAAGCGTTAAAGGTTTGAGAAGCGCAGGATTGAAAAGAAGAGTCTGGCGACGAACGCAGTCGAGACTCGACGATAGTAGGAAGAGGACAAGGTATGACTGTTGCAACCGGATGAGCTCCCAGTTTTGGACTAGCTTATGTCAGATTAACAGTGTCCCACACTCCCTTCCGACATACACGGGTGCAAGGCGCCCTATGATGAGTCTGGAAATTCCCTCTCCACAATGTCATGGTCGTGATCAACACCAGTGACCGTGAACAAGGTGTCTTTGAGTCCGACTCATCGACGTCCGGCTCGCGGAGACCCTCGAGGTCACCCTCTCCAGACCTTCGTCGAGACCACATTTCCCGGCGCGATGATTGTCCCTAGGACCGTGGGCGCGTCTACGACCGGTAACGTGAGCGCGACCGCAATAGGAATCGTTATATGGGCGTGACCGCAGCTGGCGATGAGATGAAGACTCTTGTTCGTCTTGTAGGAACCACTCCAGGCGTAGGGACTGCTCGCGCTCCCAGGAAGGATACGAGTCATCCAGAAGGCGTGACAAGGACCGATATTGATTTGGCGGACTATCCCTGTACGCCTCCCTGTTTGGAACTTGAGATGTGGACGTGCTGTACGCTCATCGTCATACCGTTGTTCAAATCGTCGTGCAGATACAATTGTCAGTGTCCGCCACTATATACTGGCCTTACGACTCGATGGTGTCGCATTCAGCACGCGTCATGTCTGGACCATCTCTTCTCGTGTCTCAGTTGCGGTCGTGTTCAACTTAGCTATTTCTGGTTCCACTATAGCTTTGTGTTTGTCTCAGTTGCGGTCGTGTTCGACTTAGCTATTTCTGGCACATCGTAACAATATGCCAGGGCTTCCATAAAGCTAATACGTCCAGTGGAGCAACGCATTTCCGGGGTACAAGCCCCGAAGATGCCCTATTTCACAAGGAAGTAGGTTCCACTATAGCTGTCAGTGGGAATGAGTTACATTGTACAACACTGAATCTCATCCATCCCCAGCCTTCCCTTCAACGTCTGGAACAGGAGGTTGGTGCTCGACTCGGGGTGTCTTCAGCCAACCCTGCGTCAGGTCGGGCCACAATCCGATCCGCATATCCTCCTGCACCGGCTCCTCCCCCATAGCCGTGGTCCACAAGTCGCCGCTCCGATGATATTGCGAACAATCTGGCTTCCTCATCCAATTGCAACCGGTACCGCTCGAAGACGGCCCGCATCGTGCGCTACTCGCTCTTGCTCCGTGCCCACACAGCGTGTACGATACACCGGCAGAAGATCACCAATAGGTCAATCAGTAGGAATCTACGCACATGATGCTCAGAATGGTAGCCTAAGTCCCATGTGTGTGACCATTCAATATTCAACAGTATGTAGGTTTTGACTCTATCGAATGCTTGTTTGGCTGTTGCATACCGCAAGGAGCTCTACATCTTGCCGTGTGAAACGAGAGGGATGGCTCGGTTATCTAGTAATGCGAATGATGTCGTCCCAAGAATGCCTAGGATCCAACAGGAACGAATCTCCCCATCCCCAGCAGCTACAACCAACAGTTCGTTCCAGCTGGAGCACAGATGACCTTGGTAGTTTACCATGCAGTGTGATGGCCACCATAAAACAGTCGGTTGGATCCGTGTAGCGTCAAGCAAGTCCCGTCGTTACTTGGGTAGAGAACTAGCTAGTGGCTGGTACCCTACGGGGGAAGTCAGCTGTGAACGATACAGTCTTGGATACTGCTTGAACGAGATAGCCTCGGTTCTTTAACGCACGCAGAGATACCGTATTTTCCGGTTGCGATATTCAAATACAAAAGCATGTCGATGGCTGGGTGCTCTGTGAGATGCAGACACGTTGACAATATTGTCGATATCTAAGAGCGAAGTTGTCTTGGGGAGAGCGAAGTCTTGGGACGAGCAAGCGCCGATCACCCCGTTGTGGCGTGGGACATTGGGCGCCTTGCTCCTCCCGATCCCACTTCAGACCTTCTGCCGCAGCTGAGGTTCTCGTCCTTATCCTCGTGCTCGGAATTTCTGTACAGATCTAGCCCTCTGACTGAGTATGCTTCTGTGATACTACTGCACCAGCCCTCAAGCCTGGGATGTATACTTCTACAAACGCAATCTGGCCGGAAACGTCACTAGACTGAGATTCGCCACCAGAGTTGTATAATATTTTCATTCCGGATCATCTGTGCTGTTCGTGAAGGTCCTCGATCTCATGTTTGCTGAGAGAGACTCGATGCAATGTTCCGGCGGGTGAGTCATAGTCACTTGGACTTGCTATGATTGGACATGGCGTGAGATGCTTCACTCTTGTGGAACGATCACGTTTACCGGATGATTTTAACGCTTAGAACGGAAGACATAGGCTTCGTTGGTTGGCCATGTTTTCGAAATCAGAATGGTCGTCGTAGGCCCGATGGAAATACGGAGGACATCGATGTCACCGGCTGCCGGATTCGCCGACGTTGACGAGAATCAGTGACCTCGCAGATATTCCCATATGCAGGGCACTAACACGAAGTATGCTGATGGAAACCGGGATGCCAAACGTCGTTGGACAGTACGTAGCCCAATTGTAATCTTGTGATATACAATGCTCTGTTAGTACAACTAAATATATCCATAGGAAGTATGACTTTCGCTCGCATGATTGTGTGTTATGTTATCGGTTCTCCTCATGTTCCATCCACGGCGAACACGGACCATACAGCTGCTGAATAAGGTCGTGGGCTTCCATGCATCGGAGTACAGATATCTAATGCCATTGTATTGTTTCACAGGCGACGTCGTCAAGCGGCAGCCACGTTCATACTTCGTGGTCTCCACAGCATGCTGAGTCCTTCAGGCCTGTTTTGACTCCAGGAGGTCTGGCACGCAGCATTCTCCCGTAGATATACCTAATATCCCATCACAATTTTGAGGTACGATGACATACTAGTCTTCCCGGGTCCCCGCTCAGCTTCACTGATGAAGTGCTTCACCACCCGCGCGCATAGAGAACATATCGACGACATCCTCAGCGGTGCAAAGCATGTACTTGAAGCTGGCAAGGGCGCAGCGGGTGTTTTCGCTATTCCTGGCCTTGAGCCCGTGGCCAACATTCTGATCGCGCTAATAGACCGGGTCGAGGTACGAGTCCCTGTCGCTGCGTACTCGCGAGAGTCTCACAGCCTCGATGTAGTTCTTTTCGCTGATTCCGTACCCATCTCATTCTCCGCAGGAGACTCGGTCGACTCAACAGGCTCTTGAAGCACTGTCGCGTGAGCTGTCGCGTTTGGTCACCATCATCGATGACACAAGAAGAAGATTTCAATCTCGCCTCGAGGAGTACGCCTCCGACGATCCGAAACGTCGTGCGTTAGTGGAAGGCCTTGGGCAATCATCCAAGCTCTCAGACCATATTACGGTATTCTGCGAGTACGTCTCGTTGACGTTTTCCATCGGAAGTTAGAATGACATGTGGCTCAGGAAACTCGATGAGCTCCGTGGTCGGGCGGAAGATCTCTATCGTGGCCCGTTCTTTCTCAGGTGTCTTCACAGTCAGAGAGATGCGGCAACGTTGAAGGAGCTGCAGGATGGTGTGGCGAAGGCTATCCAGTACTTCACTGTGAGTCTGAGATACCCATCATTCGTGTGTCTATGGGATGTTCATCCGCTGCAGCTGGAGTGCCAGATAGCCATTGAAACAACAGTGGAGAAGATCATGGAAAAGATGATCGCGATCGAGCACAACGTGCATATTGTCAAGGAGATAGTTGTGGTATGTGAAGCCGCCATTCATGAGCATGCCTCTATCCGCTAAAAGCAGTACAGCAAACCAAGGTTGCTCAAGAGGCGGATAGTGAGTTGGGGATTCCACCGAACACATAAGTTCCGCTGACGACCCTATTATGTAGTGGACGATAGAATTCTGGAGGCACTTCCCCACGCCGACGCGGGCTATCGCGCCGCTGTGAATACGATGAAGAGCAACTATCTAGAAGGCACACGTCAGGAACTCTTCGCCAAACTCACAAACTGGGCTGACGGGACTCGCCCGGGTCTGTCTGGCAAAGCGATCTGCATCCTGAGCGGGGGAGCAGGCACCGGCAAGTCCACGATCGCCTCCGAGTTCGCTCGTCGCCTAGATGAAAGCAAGGCCCTCGGGGCGTCGTTCTTCTTCGTCCGTGGGTTTGAAGACCTCGCGTCCACTCGTCTGTTCTTCCCTACCATCGCATACCAGCTCGCTCACTCTCAGAGGAGCCTACGACCCCACATCGTGAATGCTGCGCGGGAGCACCTGAAGTATGGCAAAAACCAGCAGATGAAATACGAGGCCGAGAACCTCGTCAGACATCCGTTCCGCGCTGTTGACAAACGGACTGGTAATGTCTTCCTGATTGTTGATGCACTGGACGAGTGCACGGAGAACGCTTCGGAACTGATCCCCAAGATGCTAAAGCTGCTCACGACGTGCGTTCGCGAGGCTGCAATTCCTGTACGTGTGTTCTTTACATCGCGCCCCGAACATCTGGTGGAAAACACCCTATCGCAATGCTGTACAAGCGTACACACCATCTCACTCCACAACCTCTCACGTGACTCCGTCGATCGCGACATCTCCCTCCTACTCCGTGAACGACTTTCCCGTATGCCAGGGAGCAAGACTCTGCTCGAAGAACATCCCGACATTCTCAATCGTCTTGTGCAGCGCGCCGAAGGGCTTTTCGTGTATGCTCAGACGGCAATGAACTTCCTCGATAGCTATCCCGACAACATCGAGGAGCGCATCGACATGCTCCTCTCCGACGACGAGCGCGCAGTAGCTCTTGCGCCCCTTGATGACCTCTACCTCACCGTTCTAGAGAGCGCGTTCCCCCCAAGAACTATGGAACGTCAGGAGAGACTTCGGGCCCGCGTCGAGTCAGTGCTCGGGTGCATCGCGCTCTTGCGCGACTACATGTCGCCGCGCGTATTGGAGACGCTCACGCACATCCCATGCAAGGATACGAAATCTGTCCTCTATCAGCTCCGCGCCGTCATCCTCTTCGATCCGGACAATATGGACCAGGTCTTCCGCCCGATGCATGGTACCTTCCCGCAATTCCTCGTTGACTGCTCGCGCTGCACGAACCGGCTGTATCTTGTGGACGTGAAGAAGCAGCACGCGCGTCTCGCGGAGGGCTGTCTCCGGACGCTACTGTATCTGAGCAGGAACATGTGTAATCTCGCAGACCCGGCGGTACGCAAGGCGGACATCGAGGGACTGGAGGGTCGTGTGCGGAACTACGTCCCGCAGCACGTGCAGTATGCGTGCATCCATTGGGCTGCGCATCTTGCGAAATCGGCGAAGAGCAGTCAGCTGTTTTCGCTGCTTGGGGAGTTTGTAGGGACGAAGATGCTGGTGTGGCTCGAGACGCTCGGGTACATGGGACGGCTGGACATCGCAGTGACGGCGCTCACTGCTGCTCGAGATTGGTTGGAGGTGTGCAGTTTATTCTCATGGATCATATGCATTCTAACTTCGGACTGTGGCCAGAGACGGGGAAAGACGCGTAGCTTGCTAGATGAAGGGCGGCAGCTGATCATTGACCATTTCGCTGAGATTGACGAATGCCCGGACGACGTGTACGGATCCAGGATCCAACAGGATGGATACCGCCCGGAGGACGAGTCATTGGGTAATGGTGTGCATGTCGGTATGGCAGTTATCTAGGTTTACTATGTTGGGTCGTTCTCTTTCCGATCGCTCTAGGACGCTCAACGTACACTGCTATTAAGTGTTAAATGCAGTGTAGATATCTCACCACCGACTTCACTCAATGTGCCGGGTATCTCTTCCGTAATCTCCTGTACCGCACGGACGTCAATGACAATTCTACTTCTTGTCCCTGACGTAATAAACCCGGGGGCGTCTGATGGGTGTCGTACACAGTGGATACATTTCATTGCAGCAACACGGGGACAAGGCGAGACCTTTCCGGCAATGTGGAATCGGCCTCGGACCCGCAGAAGCTGGAGCACGCGGATTGGCACCTGCTGCTGTGGACAGTGGGAATTGGATCTGCTCTATGATCAGAAACATATCGTCATCAAGCTCAGAGTACATAACATGGGGCATTCGGGCGGACCACACATGAACCTTGTGAGCTGACACGTTGTCCCACGCACGATATCACTGATTGGGTTCGAGCTCACCCGCATACATACCTCATGCAGGATCTTCGATCACGCATGCCGACTTCTCCCGTTGAATATGCGAGGGAACGCAATCAGTCTCCCATTCCCGGCTGACACAGGGACGCAGAGCTCAGGAGGTAGTATGCCTTGACTCGCGTTGTTCGCATGTTTCTGTGACGAGATACTGAACTTCTAGACTGTCATACCAGGCGGTTGAAGTGCGCTTTCACGCATTGGTTCCTTTTTGCATGCGCGTCGAGACACTCGCGAGGCCGATATCCGACGCGCGGTGTGCATCATATGTCCTGAAGAGAGTCTGATGACTGCTGCGGCCCATCGCCTCAAGCGATGCACCGTCTCCCGAATATTCGCACTATCTGCAAATCTTCAGCTCCGTTAGCTAGCTCGACCTATTGCCACTAGGTAGTACTTTCAGCGAAGCCACAAGTCATCAATGGTGCAGGGAAGTTCACCACACATGTCTAACATGATGTTGTACGGCGGACGATTATATTCCGCACACGCCGGACCGTTCAAGCTTTATGCAAGAGAGAAATCTTCAGACATCCACTCTGCGACCGCGTGGGCTCAAACTATGACTGTGCCGTGTTCTCGCTTGTCATGATCAACCTGGCGAACAGGTGGCTAGCCTCACAGTATGGCCGAATGTGGGTCAGAGGTACGTATTAATACACATATGGGACGAGCAATCATCATCTCATCATAACATTTCCCTTTATTCATGGCTGACAACACCTTCCATGCTCTCAAGAAAGCCTTCGAGGCCAGTTCAATAACCCTCGGAGAGCATTCCTCTCAACTAGCCTCTATTCCCCGTATACTCGCCACCATAACTGGTCGACTTCAGGTACGTTCAATGGTGACTATTTGAGCGCTTTATGGTCGTTGAATTGCGCTATATTCTCATTAGGCAACTCTTACTGATACAACGAGGGCCGGAAGCATACTGGGGAAAGTCAACGAGTTTGTCGGACCCCTCGAGGAGGTGAAGAACAGCTTACTGCAAGGCACGCGCAGCAAGACGCAACCATACGGCATTTCCAGCAGCAGTTCTAGAGGTCCACCCAATCACGCTCAACTTGAAGTCCTCCGTCCGTTGCTCGAGTAAGTATCTGGCATCGAACATGGGCAGATTAGTTGACTTATCATGTGTAGCAAGCTGCAAGTGTTACAAAGACGGTCAGAAGCGCTGGAAAAGAAGCGTTTTCTCTTGTGCTGGCAACGCGTCTGCGATAAAAGAGCGCTTAATGCATTGGATGGAGGTCTTCGCTGGGCTCTGGAGGAATTTCGAGTCAGTGTCCCATTCTCCGCAGGTCGTCTGATTGCAAGCTCACACACTTATGAACGTCATAGGGACGTTTGCCTGAAATCGTAGTCAGCGGCGAGTTGGTTCAAACGCGCAGCGACCGTATTTCTTCTGCACAGCAATCGAATCCTTCCCCGCTATCCTCTAACAGTCCACAAGGAGTCAACAGTGAGTGCTAGCATGCGCTTTGCTTGTGTAATACATGTTGACAATGAGTAGTTCCAGTGGTTAATCTCAATCTCACACCGGAGGTGACTCCGACTGTGGATGTCCTGGTCGATCCGCAGCGCCTACGGCCGGGCTCTTCTCAGCCCTCAGGGAGTGCACCGCTCGGTCTACCCAGAACACTAACACGATCATCCGTCACGACGTCTAACTCTGGAGATGGACTCATGCCCTCGAGCAGCTCTGTTCCAAACGCCAGTTCCGCAGGTGATCTGAGCTCACAGGTCTCCAGGGAGGATATCCTTGATAGGTTGCCTCACTTGGATGCTGACTTCCGGGCGGCTATAAACGCAAGTAAACGCGACTACCTCGCGAACACGCGTACCGAGCTCTTCAGCAAGCTGGACGCATGGGCCCAGGGTCTTGATGCACACCGCGTGTGTGTTCTCAGCGGTGCCGCGGGGACTGGCAAATCTACGATTGCGTTTGAGTTTGCTCAACGCTTGGACAACAGTGGCCAACCGAGTGCCTCATTCTCCTTTCTTCGTGGAGAAAAGGGCTACAACACTCCTACACTCTTCTTTCCCACCCTCTCTGTTCAGCTAGCTCGCATTCCATCTCTTCGCAACTGCATCATTGAAGGTGCTTGGAAGCATCGGGCGCGAGGAGGGAAGCAGCAGTTGCAGTTACAGGCACAGGACCTCCTCCTCAATCCCATGAGCTCGTTGACGACTCACCAGCCTCAAAAACCCATTGTCATCATTGTGGACGCGCTGGACGAATGCTTGCAAAACGAGCTCGACCTTGTTCCAAAGATGATCGAGTACCTTGTCGCCTTGACCCGTATTGAGACATGCCATATCCGGATCTTCCTCACCACACGACCTGATCTGACAATCGAGGACACACTGCGGAGATTGCAAGTGAAGACCTACTTATCCCTTCACGAGGTCACACGGAAATGTGTCGATCGCGACATCACAAAGTATCTTGAGAGAGGACTTGATACAATCTCACCAGACCCTCCAGAACGTAAACGTGAGATCGTCCATCGTCTCACGATCCAAGCGGAGGGCCTATTCATGTATGCCAGAACCGTGGCAGGCTTCCTGAAGCTCAACTCCAATGACTTTCCGGAGCAGCTGAACGTCCTCTTCTCCGACACCCCTTCGGTCCATGGCGCACTCGAGAGGTTGGACGAGATGTACTTGACCGCCTTGGAGACCGCGTTCCCGGTTCTGAGCATCAATCGAGTTGAAACGAACCGAGCGCGTCTGAAACGTGTTCTCGGCCTCATCGCAACTCTTTGTGATCTCTCGCCATTGTCGACCGTTCCCCCTACCACTCCTCTCGTTCGTGGCGATTTGTCGCCTCGTGTCCTCGCAGCCCTGGTAGGTCCGGAGCTGCCTTCGGAAGACTCCGTGTATGTTCTGAACCGGCTCCGGTCAGTCATGGTTTACGAACGGGACAACCACGATGCAAGATTCTCCCCCATCCATTCTTCCTTCTGTACCTTCCTCCTCGATCCCCACCGATGCCGAGAGCCTCTGTACCAGGTTGATGCGATGGCAGAAAACGCTCGCTTAGCAAGCTACTGCCTCCGACTTCTCACCACTGACCTGACCGGACAGTTCATGGTACAGATCTTTCCCGAACGACCACGCAAGATCGACGCATTTGTTATTGATCGTCGTCTACACGGAAATGTTCCGATCGCACTCCAATACGCATGCGTTCACTGGGCTGCGCATCTCGTAAGGGGACGTCCGGACGAGGGAGTCATGCGGCTTCTCGAAGAATTTGTACGCTCGAGACTTCTCGAGTGGTTCGAGCTCCTTGGGTATATGGGCGGTCTTGGTGTGGCAGCCTCATCACTCAGAGACGCTATGCGTATCATCCCGGTATGTTTCATTCACGTTTCATTTGAGAGTGCAATAGCAACAATGCTGACATAGAGATTTGTCTCTCAGAATCATATGGTTACTCTCTCGCTTCTGGATAAGGCTGTCAAACTAGTCGAATATCACTACGCCAGGATCAATGAATGCCCGAGCATTGTTCACACGTTGGGTAGCGAGCTGGCGCCTGCTAGCCCGACGGACACGTTCATATCAACTACCCCATCTGTCGGATCTCCTCCGACTTCTCCTTCTACCCCCAATCCGTTGACTCCAAGATCTCCTGTAGAGGTTTTCCAGTCGCGCTCGGATTTACCAACATCGACAAAGTCGCAGTTTATATCCCCACAACTCGCGAAGCGTGCAGAGACGGTTGCCCACACCGACTTCCATAGCGAACCCGGCGAGACGATACTCGAGAAATCCCCAGGGGAGTCCTCTATTGGTGTTTTCAACCCTGGAGATGCCATGCCCCCGGTGGTGAGCCGGCCCACGGTCCCCCATAAGGAAGATAGATCGAAGACCGTTCCACTACCATCAGGCTCTCCGAAGACGAAGGCGGAAGGTCCCTCGCTGAAAGCGGAGAGCGTCGAGAACGCAAATGGGCGTGCGGTGACCGCAACTGACCCTATTGCCAAGCAAACTCCAGTGATAGTGCTGGAAGGTACAGGACAACCACCCGAGCAGAACCTTGGGACTATTCTGGGGCCAGTGGAGGTACCCGTCATAGACTCAACACGCGATACAGACCATCTATCCATCCTCAAGGCTGCATTCCCAGGACAGCACCGTGAGAAGCTGCATGCGTCCGTGAGGTCCATATTGGGTTGCATTGCGCTACTCCAAGTGCCCCTCTCGCCCCGCGCCCTCGTACCCCTGACTGGCATCCAGATCCACAACATAACATCGATCCTCGACAGGCTGCATAGCGTCGTTCAGTACAACCGTGAAGATCTCGACAGTAAACTCCAGCTGCTTGACCCTGACTTCACACAGTACATTTTGGATCCCAACCGCTGTAAACAGCTTCGGTACCTCGTCGACACCAAGCAGCAGCACACTAGCCTTGCTGCAAAGTGCCTCGAAGCACTCGCGTCACTCCGCCGCAACATCTGCGAACTCGAGGATCCAAAAATATCTAGGGCGGATGTTCCTGCCCTCGCTGAGCGCGTCCAGGCGCATGTCCCGGAGCACGTTCAATATGCCTGTGTATATTGGGCAAAGCATCTCGCTGAAGCCGACCCTGGGAGCACGCAATTGACAGACGCATTGTCGACGTTTGCCTCTGGTGAATTGACGCTGGAATGGCTGGAGACGTTGGGGTACATGGGTCGACTCGACATTGCATCAACGATGCTCGTGAATGCTGACACTTGGTTGGAGAAGGTGAGTATTCTCTCGCGTCGCTTATGACCGCAACCGTACTGAACACCCACCCACCTACCCACCACCACAAGCATGAGGCGGCGTTGACCATATTCTATAATCGGAAGCAGAGAGGACAGGCACTGGACATCCGTAAACTCCTGGCTCGAACCCGTCACCTTGTCGTTCTCCACCGTCAGGAGATAGACGCGTGCCCCAACGACGTGTACTATGCATCCATTGGCGAGGATGGTTCATAGACAACCGGTACAAGGCTTTGTCTGCATTGGATATCCGCATTGGCGTTCTGTGTATTTGTATGTACCCAGCTTCATGCCTCAGCGCCGAGAGGGGAAATGCAGTGCATTTGACATGACCCCTCTGCTTGATTCGCTCCTTGTTGCAGTTTTGCCGTAGCTTTTGGTGAGGCAAAATGAATCTTCCGGCATGCGTTGGTAACAAGGACGAGGGTGTCTTCTGAAGGCTGGGTGAATGGCGGAAGACTTCTGAGAACAATGAGTGGCTATAGGAAGTATTTTACAGCATCCAAAGACGTCTAGTAGTAATGACACACCATGTGTTCGCTGATAAACATAGGTCAAGGTTTATGTGAGCGCGCTCAGATTCAAAAGCACTGCGACAGAACATGTCTGGTGCTACGGTGGCGAAGGAGGCGTCCTCGAACGAAGTGGAAGGTATTGTAGACGTCAGTGCATTGCAATGAACCTCTTCGTCTACAAGTTTGCGTATATTGAGGAATACGCGTGAAAGAGCGCCCAATTTTCTCGCTGTCGCTTAGACGACCTTGTGTACGAATCGGATACGATAGTAAGGCTACGGCCCTTTAATAAATGCTGCTACTGAGCAGGTGGGGACGGGGGTCGCGGGGGTCGCGGGAGGATTTGCCAAGGTCGATATGGTCTTGTAAGGGAATGTCGGAGCTGAAAATTGCACACGATCCCGACTTGCTGGTAAGTACTCTCTGAGGGACAATACACGCTAGTAGTGCAGCACATGTCACTACTACCATGAATGTGGTGTGTGAAATCATGAGCTAGTCAAGGTCCGTACGATTTGGTGTGGAACAGCCGCATCAGTGCTCAGAAACGGATAATGTCTGAGTAAAAATGGATTGAAGAACCCCTTCTTCGCCAGATCACAGGGAAGACAGCGATAATGTTATATCGCATCTGCATACGGGCACTCGCTTGTAGCCTCTTTGCCCAATCACGGACGTCATCTTGAGCGCATGGTGGTGGCACCCCTGGTCAGATGGTCAACACGCGGAGCAAACCCGCATTTGCACCGATATCACGTTCGTAACTCACTGTAATGGGTGAGTCCTCCTCAGCTACGTGACCAGATGATCGGGACCACACTGAGGACGTTCCGCACGAGAATGCTTTTGACGAGCCTCAGGTTGCCTCATAGGGCATCCTCGCCTTCTGTGAGTGACACTGTTGCGGCACTCGGACATTGTCAAGCGCTCCGCTGACCGCACCGGCGGTTATCCGTTCAAATGGATGCAGAGGGACTGCGGCATGAACCATCACCTCACAAAACGCTCCCCCTGCACAGTAGGGAGCGGTTGCTCCTCAAGGAGATTCTCTTTGATCATGACGTGCCTTGGGAATTTAGTACCATCGACATCAATCGGACTTCATGCGTGCGGGGCTCTGGAATGTGCCCTGAGCTTCCTGACCGCCATTTGTACTCAACTACACGCTGATGGCTTGACGGCGTCGACAGGCCTCTCGGTAGGGGCAACCTTTCCTGATTCCAATCTGCGTGTTGTGGTACTGCTCAAAGCATTCAGACTACACATGGTGTCAATCCCCCAGATCGGCCGTTGTGTTGGCTGACGCGAAGTTGCGGCATGCTCCTGTAGAGAAGACTCGCTGATGAGCTGGGCTCCGACGCCGATTCGGTCCCGAGCTGAATCCCGAACAGCGAGATTGGAAGACTTGCTCTCCTCTCCGCCGCAGATGTTTCTCCGCGCCCTTCACCTGCTGCGCTCATAGCTCCCTTAGCCATTCCATGTCATTCACCATCCACAGACACCGTACAATTGCTTCTCACTTATATCACGCTCGGCTGCCAAGATCGTACACGCGGAGTGGATGCGCTGTATTGAATAAGATGCAGTCACTGAGACGTCCGCTGGTACCTAACCAATACCATATGCTTCGAGTCACCTATCCAGATCGGTTTGCGTAACAAGTTGGACTATCAACTCCGATTGAGGTCACCAGTGGCGAGAGCGTTAATAGTATTGTTCTTCACACTTACGCTCGCTTCAAGTCTCCATCCCCGCTTGATGGCAAATGGTCTCTTTACTCACAATACTGCAGATTGCCCAATGGACCTACGGCGCCGAGAAGCCCCCCTCCAGGACTTATCCACGCATCTCAGTCATGGCCCTCGAACCAGAAAGTGTTGGGTCAAAAATGGCTCCGTGTGCATTATGTTGTCCATGTAGACGGTGCGTGCAGGTTGTGTTCCGATCCTTGCCGTGTAGCTCGTACCGGGGTTTCCACCGCGTGTTTTTCTATCACCACAATTGGTAGACGTGATCATCATTTTCGCTTCATTCGGATCCTGGGGGCTTTGTCTCACCAACTAGCCAGCGTATTTCCGGCCCGGCTACTTCCGGCAGAGGGCGGAGCTTGCAGGGCTCTCGATCTTCACAGTTTCTGAGTTTCCATCTCTTGGTCGCGCGTTTCTCACTGTCCCGCGCAGATACTAAGGCCGAACAACCTCGTTTCATAGTCGTGGTATCTACTGCGCGTAGGTCCACCAACACCGTCGACTCGCAGCTCGCGCACTGTTCAGACCTGTCGGATACAAGCGCGTTCTTAAGATACAACACGATCAAGCTGAGGTGCGTCCTGCTTCCACCGTCTCTCACCCCACTTGAGCCTCGCCGATGACGTGTTTCTCGTCCTGTGTGCTCAACGAAGCGGTGGACGATTTGCTCACCGTGACGCGAAATGTGCTCAAAGCGGGAGGCGGCGTGGTCGGTCTGCTACCTATTCCAGGCCTCTCACCCGCCACCGAAGTCCTCATCTCATTAATTGACAAGATAAGAGTAAGACATATTTTACGGGCTTGCACTATGTGCTTGTGACTCATACTTCCTCCGGCGCAGTGCTTGCTGACCAGTGAATTACCACAGGACACACGGTCAAACCACAAAGCACTGGTGACCCTCTCGCGGGAACTCTCGCATCTGGTGAAAACCATCGATGATACGAACAAGAGATTCCAGGATCGCGTAGAGAAGTGCGCCCTTGACGACGCTCAGCGACAGGCCCTGGTGGATGGTTTGCAGGAGTCGTCCTCGCTGACGGGCAGGACGGCATTGTTTTGCGAGTAAGTCAATATCCGGCGTACCGTCTCGGTTAGTCGTTGACATCGGGGTCCCAACAGGAAGCTCAAGGAACTTAGGGACCGGGCAGACGATCTGTATCAGGGGCCGTTCCTATTCCGATGTCTGCACAGCCAACGAGACGCGGGCGTCCTGGAGGACATGCAGAAAGGAGTGGCCAAAGCGATAGAGTACTTCAATGTAGGTTTTCCCTATGCTCCCCTAAGTTTGGTGTCTAACTTAGTAGCAGTTGGAGTGCCAAGTTGCCATAGCGGCATCCGTCGACGAGATTCTGAGATCGCTAACGGAGATTCATGCAACGGTGAATGAAGTGAGACGCTTGGTCTCGGTATGTTTATGTCTACTCTTCACAGTCGCTATCGGCCACTCAGATCATCACAGGACGTCAGGGATGCACAGGAGGCCGAGGGTGAGTTTTAGAAGCCACACGGTGCTTGTTGTTGCTCATCTCCATAACTCAGTCCTGGACAAGACTTTGGAGGCACTCCCTCATGCGGACGCCAGCTACCGGTCGGCGATCAACACCAACAAGAGTGAGTTTGTGGAAGGCACCCGTATCGAGGTTTTTGAGGAATTGGACACATGGGTCACCGGGCGAGCTTCACAACTCTCCGACAAGTCCATTTGTGTCCTCAGCGGAGGAGCAGGGACGGGCAAGTCTACGATCGCGTCTGAGTTCTGTCACCGTCTGCATGACGCCCGTCACCTCGGCGCATCGTTCTTCTTTGTTCGTGGGGTTGAAGACCTCTCGTCAACCAGGCTTTTTTTCCCCACAGTGGCATACCAACTGGCCCAGTCGCAGCAGGCTATCCGCCCACATATAATCAATGCCGCTCGAGAGCATTTGAGGCACGGCAGGAACCAGCAGATGAAGTACGAGGCCGACAACCTCATCCGCCACCCGCTTCGCGCCGTGGGCACAAGCCATCCAAGTACCTTCGTCGTAGTCGATGCGCTCGATGAATGTATCGAGAACGCTTCCGATAGGGTCCCGAAGATGCTAGAGCTACTCGTGCAATGCGTGCGAGAGGCGCCGTTCCCAGTCCGCGTCTTCTTCACAACGCGCCCAGAACACCTCGTCGAGAACACCCTGTCGGCCTCGAAGTGCGCGAAGAGCGTGCACACGATCTCCCTCCACGCCCTCTCCCCTGAATCGGTCAACAGAGATATCTCCCTCTTGCTCCGGGACCGCATCTCTCGGATGTCCGGGAGCAAGGCCCTGCTCGAAGAACATCCTGAAGTGGTCGATCGTCTCGTGCAGCGCGCAGATGGTCTCTTTGTGTACGCACGCGTCGCGCTGAACTTTCTCAACAGCTACCCCGACGACCTCGAGGAGCGCGTGGAAATGCTACTCTCTGACGAGGAGCGCGCCGCAGACCTCGGGCCGCTCGACGATCTCTACCTGACCGTCCTCGAGAGCGCGTTCCCGCCCCGGGTACTGGAGCGACAAGAAAAGCTTCGCACGCGTCTCGAGACCATGCTTGGATGCATTGCGCTCCTGCGTGATTACGTCTCTCCGCACGTCCTTGAGGCGCTCACACACATCCCGACAAAGGACACCAAGGCGGTGCTCTACCATCTCCGCGCCGTGGTCCTGTTCAACCCGGACAACCTCGACGACATCTTCCGCCCGATCCACGGGACGTTCGTGCAGTTCCTCGTCGACAGCTCGCGCTGCACGAACCGGTTCTACTTCGTAGATGCGAGGAAGCACCACGCGCGTCTGGCGGAGGGATGTCTGCGGACGCTGTTGTACCTCAACAAGAACATGTGCAACTTGGATGACCCGACGGTGTGCAAGGCGGATGTCCCGGACCTGGAGGACCGCGTTCGCGTGCACATCCCGCAGCACATGCAGTACGCGTGCACACACTGGGCGGCGCATCTCGCGAGGGGAGAGAAGACCGGGCAGCTGTGCTCGCTCCTTGGGCAGTTCGTGAGCACGAAGATGCTGTCTTGGATGGAGACACTGGGGTACATGAGGCGGTTGGACATGGCATCAGCGGCGCTTGGGGCCGTCCGCGACTGGCTCGAGGTGTGTTCAAGTGATGTACTGTTCCGTCTTGCACTTGCAGCTCACGATTGCCGTCCGACAGAGACGCGGCAAGACCTATGACCTGCTTAACGAAGGTTGCCAGCTAATGATTGACCACTTCAGCGAGATTGACGCGTGCCCGGATGATGTGTACGGCTCTAAGATTCGGCAGGATGGGAATATTCCGGAGAACTTTGATGTTGGCCCCGCTATCATATGCCCCAATGGAGGTCATACTTCGCTAGGAGTCTCGTAGGTGCGCTGCGCTATACCATCGTGGCGCACATTTCGACCAATGCTCAGCCTCGTAGTTCTGATGTTTGTTTGCGACACTGCATGATTGCGCTGATTTATCGTAGTTCTGATGTTTGTTTGTGACACTGCATGATTGCGCTTATTTAAGCTGTGGTATCATCTTGTTATTCTGACGTTCATTGTGAGGGTCTCAGCGTGCGTTGATACATTTTGTAAGTCAGCGGCAATCTGGGCTGCTGCGGTAGCATGAACACTCTAGAATGCTGCATGATGTGTTTTGCTGCACCTCACAGCTGTCATCGGCAGGCATTCAAGTTTTATTACAAAGTACTGGGTAGTCGACTTTGGCAGAGTCCAGGCATCGGCTGCGTGACGCGCGAGCCGAAGACCTGAAGGGATGAGATTGGTCCCTTGAAGACAAGGACGTACGCTAAGGAACTAAGGAATTTTTTTTTGGAAAGGAAAAAGGGGTAGGAGAGAGATGATGGAAGGACGGTCGAAATAGGGACGCGCATTAGCCAAAGATAGAAAGCCGCGCTGCTCGCGGATGAGTTGTTTAGATACTGTAATAATGCTATATTGTATTTAGGTCCATCACTAACTGATATACTCATGAATACTGTAGGAATCCTGTCGCTTCTGCGACTTCTCCGGAGATGGCGGAACATCAGGAAAAAAACACCGGATTCGCATGAACTATCGAGTCTCGTGAGATGAGATTGCATGAGAGACTAGTCCCCCTCTTGCGAGCACACTTTAGCCGTACCCCAGCCGAGCGAGAGCACCCGAGTGGCACTGGAAACTTTTCGAGCACAGGAGAGTTCTCAACGGGTGCTCGACAGATCTGCCGATGGCTTGGATGGAAGCGGCGGGGACGCCCGCAATTGCCAATGCCGTTGCACCACCAGCGCGCATGGAGTGCCCGCTGATGTGGGAGGGGGGGAAAAAACGCGTAGTCCGTAGTTGTTGTAGGAACCAGGAGCGAGTAGAAACGGACCCCTTGCGCGTGATCCATAACTCAGCGCGACAAGGGAATAAGCGGTCGCGCTCAGTGAGGTAGCGCTGTAGGGCGAGTCGTGGCCCGTCGCCATGTACGGAGGTGCTGATAGCGATGCTGTTGCCTTCGAAATACCTGTCTGCCTTGTGCCTGCGAAGGTCAAAGGAGAAGGAGTCGGTGTGGAAAGCAATGGAAGCACGGCAAGAGATCTTGTTGAAAGATCTCAGATCTTTGCGATCTGGCCAGACGAGGTCTCCCAACCGGAGAAGGGCGTGAAAGCCTACTAGGAACTGTGCTAGGAATAGGATGTCATCGAAAATGTTGCTGGCGAAGAGTGCAAGTTGTACGTGCTTGACGTCGTTGCGCGCGAGCGGCATCTTGCGTACAACGGGTTTGCTGTAGAGTCGTTTGGCACCCTGGAGGGTACGGGAGACTAGGGCGGATCTGCGGGCTCTTTGGATGTCGGGATAAAAATCTTCAAGTAAGGTGTCCGACCTTGCCACAAATCCGGCAGGATCGTGTCTCAACCCGCCCCTCCTTTGACACTGCTGCACACTCCCTGGTCCTCTCCTTT
>AXZM01000567.1:0-72366 GCA_000743315.1 Lignosus rhinocerotis TM02 | reverse complement strand
CAAGCGCCGTCGACCTGCGAGAGTAAAACAAGACCCAATGAGCACGCCCGCATCCTCCTCGTCTCGCTCATCAGTTTTTGCGCTTGCGGCACGTTCCGCCGCGACACCAGCACGAGCATACGAGTGATCATGTCTGAGGCGAGCAGCTCCATGCGCCGGCGGACGATCACTGGGTCCGAGCCATTGGTCGCGGGTGTGCGTGGCCTGCTGCCAGTGTTGGGCAGGAGAGTGACGGTAGGGAGGACAGGGTTTGCGAGGCGCGACACGTGCTTCCCGCCGTTGAGGTCGAAGAAATATTCGTCGACCTCGAAGACGGGGACCTCGTCGATCATGCGATCCATCATACCCTCCGCGAGATCGGGAATGTCGCCAATAGACAATGCATCAAGACCCATACGCTGGTTGAAAACGTCAGTCGCGTTGAGCGACCGTGGCGACTGCGCATGATGGTTTGATGGCGGTGACGTTTGTGAGACGTCGCTATTGTCCAATTCGAGCTCGACCAGCATCTCCTTGCGCTCTCCATACCGCAGCTCGCCGACCTCGACGTCGACATCCCTGCCGTCGGACGAGAGGATGGCGAGAGGGCCCCCCGAGATCTTCCGGATACGGAAGCGGTTGCCATCGACAATCTTCAGGTGCAACTTCATGTTCATGAGCGCTATCGACATCATGCCACCGACGCATCCCGCCAGGCAGTCGCGGAGGTCGTACCAGTCCTTGACGAACGTGTACGTTCCGCTCGTGTGGTTGGACATGAGCCAGAGCGACGCAGGATCATGCGACCGGCCGTAGCCGAACGAGTGGATGGGAACGTTCGCAGCCTCGGCACGGGCAAGGACGAGGTCCATCTGCGCACGACGTGTGGTGTCGGACGAGTCGCTCACAAGGACGAAGCCCGTGACAGGGTTGCGCGTCTTCCGCTGCAGCACAACGTCAAGTCCTACGTTACGGCAGCGACCAATGAGTCAAAGTCAAGACGGCAGCGATTCCGAACAAGACATACCGTTGTTGACGGCGGTGACAACGTCTGTCTTGTCTTCCTGTGATCCCCTGACGAGGAACTCGTCGTCGTAGTCGTCCCGCCTACCAATACCCTCGATGAACTTCTGCAGCCGCTGACGGCTCAAGGGCTTCCCCACGCTGAGGAACGGCGTCCGGCGGACCTTCCCGCCAATACCGACTTCAAACGTCACGAAGCTGATTCGGTCCTTGGGCGCCATCGACGCAAGCAAGAAGTCCAGTGAGGTCTTGATGACACGTATCTTCAGGGCCGCCGTGCTTGGGGTTGCATTCGGGCCGGGGACAGAGATGACAAGGATGAGGTCCATTGCTGGGTGTGGGAGTGGAGTGAGCGAGTTGGACGGGCCCGTCGACATGTGTGGCGCGACGAGCGGCGTGGAGGACGAATACCTGCTCAACTCGTCGTCTTCCTCTAGCGTAGACAGTTTCTGGTGAAGACCCGCACGCGGTCCAAGCGAAGCGGAGCCATACGACGTGTTAGACGACACTGTCGACCGCGCTGATCCGTTCAACAAGCTATCAGCGGTACTGACCGTGGTGCCTGTCGTGCTCCCACTGAGCATGCGCATCGCCTTCTGGCTCCCGCCAAAGTCGTCCACGAGCATCCGCGCCGCCTTGGCACTTCCGCCAAACTCCTCCAGGTCGGGAGATCGCCCGAAATCAGGCTGTGATTGTTGCGCTTGGACCGTCTGATGTTGGTAAAGGGCCACCAAAGCCTGGATGTGGGATTTCCACGTCTCCAAGGATGACCGGTCCTTGAAGATCAAGATGAACGAGTCTAAGCGCTCGTCCTCCATGTCGATTGTTAGACTCAACTCTCCAGACACCGACGTATCCGTGACCTGTCTGATATGCCGGATGTAGATGCGGCCCTTCAGACGAAGGACACCCCGTTGCGAGTGACTTCCGCTGATTGAGCCAGACCCAGTTCCATCGCCGAATGCAGATCCTGCACCGGCAGAAGAGAGGAGACGTCCGAGAGTGCGTTTCTTCTCCTCGACGACGCAGATGATAGCCTCCTTGAAAAGATAGACGAAAAATTCGCGCACTAGCGCGTCTCGCCGTACTGACAAGAGGTCGTACATCTGAAGAGGACCAAGTCCAGATAGTGGGTGACCCTTCCAGTCGATAATGCGGTTGCGGAGGTCCTCGGTGATAGCACTGAAAGGCGAGTCCTCTTCGTCCTGAATGATCTCCCGCTCTACAGGCGAAACGATGAGCGGATCGCGCGATGTCGACGGAGACAAATGATGGGAGCCAGTTTGGGACTGTCTGTCAGTGGGGATATGTTGGGATTGCGGCGAGATTGCGTAATCGGAGGTATGGGGGCCGGAATGTACAGAGTGATTGCTACCGTCGTGATACACGCTAGTATTCTTTGGCGGAGGCGTGAAGGGTTCGGATACGGGCATGACGGAGCCGGGAACATGGGAGTTCATCCGCTTTCCTGGTAGTTCGACCACGACGAGACATGTCAGGGGCTGGCTGGGGTCCGACGTTCGCGTGATGGATGCAAACTCGGATTGCACATGAATAGAGGGGGCGACAACATAGTGAGATTGTTCGTGCGAAGCAGCAGCCTTGTGGTCCACTGGGTCGTCTTCTGTAGGGTCAAACGGTTTCTGTGGGATAGCGCCACGGCTGTGGCCATTGAATGAGCGCATAGATGACGGAGTATCGCGTCCGGGGAATAGTGATGGGCCGTTGGGATCGCCCATTCCCGTCAGAGCAGCCAGTTCTATGATAGCGTGAATTGATATGCGGCGGCAACGTGTAATGACTAGACGTACTGTTTGATTTGCCGCCATCCCCGTCTCCGACCTTCATTGGTCTTCTGCAGACTCCACATACACCAAGGTTAGACTTGCGGATTACACCACCAGCTCGCGAGGGGCCGGGTGGGGGGCCATATACAGCAGTGAAGCATGCCTGGCAATCAAGAATTGTTCAGTTACATCCTTCATGTCAAAGGGATCACAATGAACGAGATAACTCGGTACCGAAGAGGTGGTGATGGAGAGGCGTGGTGAAAGATGTCGATCTGAATGGGCACGACACGACTTAGTAGCACGATTTCGCTGACGGCATGGCCAAACCCGCTATGTATATGTGGTGGGAAACCTTAGCGTTAAAAAGTGCAAACACTCCCACAGTGTAAGGTGTAGTGCCTCCTGAAGGTTGGTGTTTGCAAGGGCGGTCTACAGGATGTAGTCGGACCTCGGGCTGGCCCATCACAACTGCGGGGTCAAGATGATAGAAGCGTGCAGACGTGGGAACTCGTACGGCGTTGGTGAATGCGAGGATTGTTCCCCCGTGCGGTATACTCGTACTCGGGGTAGAGGGAGGGACAAGCGGAGAAGGGGGCGGGGTGGCGGAAGATTGGACTTACCTCGTGAAGAGCATGTCCGCACTCGGGGACGATATGAGGCTTCTCGCCTGGAAGTCTGAAGGACGAGCTGAGGGGTTCGAGGCAGACGGGGCACTCCTCTTCTTCGTCGGAGGCATCGTGGCTTGAAACAACAGGGAGGGGAGCGGCGACCATGGTAGCGTATGGATGGACGGTCGCAGTGTCGGCGTTGGAAGAGTAGGATGGGGGCTTTACAGAGGAGTTGGCGGAGTATGCCGAGTGAAGAGAGGCAGCAGAAGTTGCGCGGTATGGGGAACGATGGAAGACAGAGCGAACGGAGGCAGCAAAGGAGCTGGTGGCCTTGTTGGCCGACTGTACCGCTCGGGGCGTGAGGAGAGGAGAAGAAGGAGGGTGAGGGTGAGGATGAGGATGAGGGTGAAGATGATGGGGGTTTGACTGATCAAGTTGGAATTGATGTCTGACCGGCGTGCTGCTCTGCTTCTTCGGAGTCGCAATCCAGTTCATTCAGGTCGCACCCGGAGGGTCGCAAGAATGGTAAAATAAGAAGAAAAGAGCGAGAGGAAGGTTAGTTAACTATCTATGAATGATTTCGATTATGCCCAGCGGCGGGCGGGCGAGGAGCAGGGGCGGTCGCGGTTGTCGTCGCGGTCGAGTCGAGTAACGAGTTGCACTCTACAAGAACACTCCGCCCCAGTAAATTGCCCCCACAACCGACCGATCCAGATCTCCCTTGTTTCCCACCTCTTTTGCCCCTCTACTGCGTCCCCCATGCGCAGTGAAAAAGACAGCCCACTTCGCAACCATTATCCTCACCACGCTCGACCAGCTCCTCTCAGTCTGTCCGCCTGAGCAGAGAGGCATCGGTCCAGCGGACAATTACGAACAACTCAAGAACTACCAACTTGTAACACAAATATGGCACAACCTGGGACAACAGGGGCAAGGGAAATCATAAATACTTATTCTCATCCCGATTGTCGGGCGGCAGACGGCCGAGCCCCCGGCCCCTGAGTGCACCCCATTTGGAAGTTTCTACAAACGCCGGATGGGCGCTGTCAGACGTTACGCCAACATTTGTTGCAACTCTGTCGAGACTGTCGGTGCTCGTCCTTCTCCCATCATCATCATTTCTATCATAACAAAACTTACAGTCTTCTCGCTCATCGTGAACTGAAACCTTAACGCTCCTGCTCTTCTGCATCCTCTCCGAAATACGCCAGAGAACATAACATTCCTCGGAACACACTCTCGTTCTCCTTGTGGCTCGATCGTACGCCTCTAGTCCAGACAGTTCGTGGATGAATGAGCCTCTCTTGATCCGCCGGCATCCCATTTCTGCATCCTAACTGAGCCACAGCCGCGCAACATCTTCTCATGCGACACATCTCAAAAGTCTCGCCTTCTCACAGGCTTACTTACCCTCAGGTTCCAGCCTCCTGCCTGCTTTGATCTTCTCCCACGGGGCCCGCATGCGTTCTGGGTAGTACATCCGCCGCATGTCGATCCAAACGCAACTCCCTTCCCCAGCACTGAGCGCTGAGGAATCTACTGTGTATGCAGGAAACTGGTCTCCCTCGTTTTCAAAATTCTGATACACATTTTGTTGGATCAGTGCCGCACTATTGTATGCACCCAAAGCACCAATTATCATCCTGCGTCAGTGACAGGCTTACCTTACACGTTTGCATAGGATGGGATTGCCAGCAATGTGACAGGTAGTTTCAGTGCATAGAGAATCCACAGGTCCGCGGCGCGTCCGCATGATAAGACAAACGGACATAAAGCTCGAGCGGATATATGACGTTGTAAGCGGTGGTATAGCATTGTATGTATGTATGTTCTTGTAGTTCAAAAATCACACGGAAGTGCGCTTACAGTTTCCTAAGGGTCACCTGATCCAGCACCTGCCATATCTTGCTCAGAAGTGATGGGATACTGGATGTGGTCGACATGATGGAATCCGCCCATCTGTGTTCCCCGTATCATCAGTTCGCCCCTCGAACTCTTCCTGCCCTGGAACGTGTGCCTTTGCATCACCAACAGTGAGCCAGAACATGACCCCTTCCAACGACCGCGTACCATTGTGAGCACCAACACACCGCTAGAAGGCTCTCTCAGTTCTGTAAACATTGACCATCCATGCATGCGGACGAGACATCTGCTGAACCCTTTTGCGTCCCGGACGCGCTTCCTGATCACCCGGACCTTCGGCGTTTCTCACCGGCAAACGAACCTCCCGACTCATCGCAGTTCGCCGCACCCGACCATAGACTCAGAGTGCATGATGCCACGCCCATTGCCAGAAGATGCTCACAGCCTGACAGTGATACACCCACCATATGTCCGGCACGCCAAGTGATCCATGTGAGTACCAGTGTTCTACCAGTGCATGAAGCACGCTGTCTCGCTGACATGATGCCCATTCCAGCGACACAGCGTGTGGACGAGGAATATCATATGGGTACCGGATAACTCCTCTCATCTGCACTGCTACGCTGCATCAGGGACGGCGCTATCGAATGTCCGCCCTCTTCAATGTAGATCACCACTAGCCATCATATCCGTGTTGGTGTGATCGTTGTACACATTCGAGGTCCGAGTATGTATGGTGCAATCCCACCTCCGCGACCATTCACACCCCGCGAGCTCAGTACAGCTCAGCCTTGGACGGTACATCTGGCACTACCGTCTCACGATCGTCGATAGGTACCACAGCACTTCGAGGACCCAAGGCACACGAACACATACACGTTCCCATTCACTACATGCAGCGATGTCGTCAGACGTCGGTGCCTGATATGCATTGATTGATCCCTGCACACATCGAACTATCGAAGCTCTATATACCACAGCCCTCCACAGCCCCGTGCAGGCCCGGGCGCCGCCGCACCTGCCCCGGCCACCCGTAATGCATTGATAGATACATCGTTCAGAGTCCGTCGTAACGCCCGTCCACCGCCCATAAGTACCGATTCGTACCGCCAGTTCCTCAGGCTCCCCCCGCCCCCCACTACCGCCATCTCTCCGCCCTCCCCGACCGGCATTATCAGCGAGCCCCGACAGTATCCTGAACATGGAGGCATGCCCCTGCTCAATCTCAGTATCCTGAAGTTCTATTCATACGCTTCTTGCCCGCGGACCGCTACTGTCTGCCGCTGAGGTCGATCGTCAGCTCAGATATACTTCCTCCCCCCGGGAGCCCTTCTGCGGAGACGCTCCCTATCCTTACTCGGTGCGTAGTCGGGCGGAGACGCTCTATGTCCTTACTCGGTGCGTAGTCGACGTAAGTGAGTGTTGTCTAGCGCGACCGCTAGAGCCAACGATCAGGGATCCAGGCGTGCGTTTTTCGCTTTTGATGCTCCATCGGTAAGCGGCGTCGTTGACATGGCACCAAACTCATGTATATGGTGCGGGCGGTGACGCGGTCAGCCCTGATAGACCATATTCTGAGGTCTAGCTAGGGTCGATACACCAGGTGAAGATCGGTAGAAAAGCTGCATTGACCCATTCTCGTTTGAAATATATGCAGAGCACCAGCGGTTACATCTGAGTGAGTGTTGTACGATGTGGCTCCAGAGGATCACTCGACTCATCGTGCACCGTTACATAACCTTCCCGCACGCGTGGCTCAAGTAGGATTCTCGGGCTCCACTGGCAGAGCGGCCCCCGCTGAGGGGAGGCGAACGAGGAGTGCTCAATTCAGACTGATGCGCCCGAGCGTGACTGAGAAGACGCCCTAAAATATACATACCGATGCTATCGCCCCCCGAGAGCTAGTCTCATTGTTCGTTCAGGTTTGTAATAGTCGCCGCTGAGACATAGCCAACCTGATAGTTAGATGGGCGACGTTTGCAACGGCAACGGAATGGTCCGAGTCTGGTTTAGCTCTCGCGTCCGCCTGTGACAAGATAACAAAGTCTTACATGAACGATGTTCCAGGTCCTGCCGGGACACAAACTCCGTCTGGTAACAGAGAGAAGGATGCCATGGCTAATATGAATGGCGCCGGCCGGATGAGGGGTCGCCTTGGTTGCAGGTGCAACCTTGGAAGCAGCTAGCAGAAGGCACGTTCGATGATACATGACACCGGCAGAAGAGGCCGTGGATGACACAGCTCTGTTCAAATGAAATACGGTCAGCGTGCTTGGGCATGAGCTAGTACGAGCAGTGGCATGCCCATACGTTCCGTACTATGCCTTCAGACATGCTTGGCTAGGAAGAGGCAGCTTACACGGTGGCAAATGCAAGGTTCAGAGCACAAAAACCACGCTCGATGGCAGTACCAGCCCGATATTCCTAGTGGGTTCCGGAGGGTCCGAAAGCGACTGCAGAATTCGGAAGTGCCGAGTAGCATTAACCGGCAGAGCCGAATGCAGCGGAACGCTGGGAGCGACCGTGTTTGAGTGCTCAGCATCACGATGCTCATAGAAAATGTTCGGATGGACACTATGGGTGAGTGAGGAACGCGTCGCTGTCGTCTCGAATGAGGAAACAGACCGGTCGTTACAGTCCATGTACAGCCGCCATGGCGACCATCGTGATGAGGACGTTTGCTGGGATCAGGAGGAGGGGCTCCGGCCAAGTAGTTCGTCGTATCGTGTATCTGTGACTGGCTTGCACAAAACTGAACATTTACACTGCATGGGGGAGTCCTTGACAAGCATGCGGAACTTCCACACTCAATGTTGACATGTCCTGAGTCCTGCAATACAGCTCTCGTTGTGAGGTCTCCGAAGCCACCAGCATACGAGGGTCGGGTCGGGGGATAGTTAGCGAGAGCAAGGATCTAAGCCCTAATGTGAGTCTGACTCAAAGAATGACTCACAGTGGTTCTCACATTTGCTAAGGCGTACACTCGGTCTGTCTTGCTGTCAAAGCATAGTAGGGGCAGGATATGGGGTCGAGTAAGTGGAGTTTTTGCGATATGTAAACAATTTTCAAGTTCGACCGCGAGCTGATAAACGGTATTGTGAGCATCGTTTGAGACCGAGACTTGCATACACGTACCATATACATCCTGTTCGCTAAGGATGAGATCGGTCACCAGGATAGTATGTTCACCGCACGATCTCAAGCCGTTATACTGTAGTCGTCTCGGGTGCCAGTGTTGCCGTACAGCCACTCTCATTCAGAACAACTTCACGCGAACCTCGTTGTAGGGATGGCTGACCACTGCAGGTGGAGGATGTACGGCGTTGGACGTATCACGGTTAGAACGGTGAGTAGTACAATGTCGCAGCGTGGGTACTAGGTACGCAGTGACTGCCTTGTTTCTCGCGACGTGGACAATATCACCATATGTGTCATACCTGTTCAATATTGCTCAAAGGAACACGCCGTAAGTTTTTGTGCTCCCACGCATGGGCCTAACCCCTGAAGCTTGAAGAACTAATTGGCGGCCACCGACCAAATGCGCAGTCACCATAGAGCCTCGTCGGGTGTTTGGGCGTCATCGCGGTCATCGCTCGACTCTAGGAACGCATACAAGTTGTCGTAAGGCGACAGTGACAAAGCTGCATTGACGGAAGGAGCACGTCAACGAGGAGTCCTAGTCTCAGTCTGCCTGCACTGGTATCAGGAAGGTCTGTCCGGCGCTCGGGACAAAGCAGAAGAAGCACGTCAACGAGGATCCTAGTCTCAGTCTGCCCGCATGGTAGGAATGTATGGCATATGCCAGGGACTCTTGTACAAAGCAGAAGAAGCACGTCAATAAGTCGTACTAGTCTCAGTCTGCCCGCACTGGTAGGAACTTGAAGCTCTGCCAGGCGCTCATGGACAAAGCAGCACGCCGCCTTCCGGCTCGCTTGGAAGACAGAAGTCACAGCGACGAATGATCCCATTTTCGAAAGCTCCATGTGCTTGCGCGCAAGACCTGGGAACAGACTCCCGACACGTAGACCGGGCATGGCAGTGGTAGGGTACGAGAAAACACTCACATGCAATCAATGGCATTAAGTTACAGGGCCTGCGCTCAATATAGAGGGTTTTCTCCGACTATTATGGGGCGACTCGGATGCCGTGAAGTGGAGGGTAGACTCGCAATGGCCCGTAACGGTGTGAGCACTGTAGTCAAGTTAGCGAAAGCAGCTTGTAGTGAGAAAATAGGGCATGCATGTTGCGGATAAGGCTCTACTACAAGGACATTCGAATCCATAAATGGCAGGCTTTGTAGTAGTACGTACTATACGTGGTGTCAACGCCCTCATAAAACCGTGAGGGCAAGATATTCATCCGTTGTCTCTGGAGTACAACTGTAGGTCAGTTTGAGATAAACTCAGGAGTAATTCAACACTACATACAATCTAGACATTGACTAGACTTTGATCATTCGTACGGTCGGGGTGGCAGTCACTGGAGGAGCAAACTATTTGGGCGCCAAATTAAACAACGCCAACCATACGTATTTGGCATAGACGTTAACCGCTCGTCGCGACTGAGCCCCATGATGTCGAAGCAAAAGTCCTGAACAGAGAACAAGGTATACATTGCGAAGATGACGACATGCATCTTTAGATGGTCGGATTATTCTATAAGGAGTACAATGTATCGAGTGGCAGGATAATTGCCAGTGGTCGTCGTATAATCAAACATTCATATAACGTCGCTGGTCATCAACTTGAAGGGCACTACTTCAGACTGAAGCAGCCGGTGCCAGGAATCGACTGGCGGCGTTTCTGACCTGACCTCTTCTGCTTTCTACGAGAAGGACCGACCTCATCTTCTGCGTCGTACTGCCTGCTGCTGCCCTCTTCAACACGAGCGTTCGAGGTGTTGCGCCTTCGCTTGTATATCCTCTCTTGCTCGACTGGAGTATGGGGGGACGAAGACTCAGCCATGATAGGAGGACTGGACTCCCAACCGATCGAAACACGGCCTTGCCAAGGGTCCCCGAGGATGGGTTGATGGTACTGGAGAGGACGGTGGTGGAAGGTCATGAAGATGATGGGATAAAGGACATACCTGCTGGGCTAGTGCGTATCCCTCATATGACTCATCCATGGCTGCACCACCGACCATTCTTGCTTGGTACTGAGGTTGTTGTGCTGGTCCGGGTTGTACTTGATGCATTCCACCTGACGGGTGATACTGAGCCTCTTGCCAATGGGATGGCTGAAGAGCGTGAACGCCGACTGCCGGGGTCGATACATCGCCGGCCGCCGCGGCACCGGTGTCCTGACGTGGGTCACCAAAACCGACGACGCAGTAGCGTTTGTGATTTTCAGCCACAATATGGGAATTATCGACTGCCGGTATTTCGTCAGGTGCCGTGTTGATATGCTGGCCGACGACGCAGTAGCGTTTGTCATAATCAGCCACAATATGGGAATCAATCACTGCCGTGTTGATATGCTGAGTGTTGTTTTCGGCTTGCGCATACTCAGCGGACTGGAAGGCGTCGCGGTGTGGTAGACCAGAGGGGCCCATCGGAGATGACGACGACATAGTAGCGATGTTTGGAACCATGCCGTATTAGGGGCCCATCGGAGATGACGATGACATAGTAGCGAAGTGTGGAACCATGTCGTATCAGCGATGTTTGGAACCATGCCGTATTGTTGTTGCCTCTCAGGGGGCCAGAACGGAAGGAAGCCTGTAGGAGGGTGGGAGTCTTGAATGTTCCCTGTGGATGATTGAACGCGGTTGTTCTCGCCATAATGCGTAGGGGTGGTTGTGAAACCAGAAGTTTCGGGTCCGTACACCCCATTGGCAGAATATAACGAGGTACCCTCAGCCGTAAGAACCGGGAGGCGATTATAATCGACGAGAGGTGGAGGAGGTGTGCCAGATGCTATATGACCCATCGGCAAGTTAAGCGCGTCAAACGACTCATCACCACCACGGCGCCCAGATGGACTGGAGAGAGGCGCATTGCCGTCGGTATTGCGGGATCTGGAAGCACGCTGAGTGGGTGGTAATGGGGAGACACTGTCCTGCGGCGGCCATCGTTCTGCATTGTATGGCATCTGCAAATACAGTCAGCGACGATGTGATCAGATACAACGATGGCAAACCCGACCATATGAGCGAAATGCCGTGTCGCTTTCTGTGGAGGGTATCGAGGAGCCGTTGTTAGATACTAAAAGAGTAGAGAAGTGCTGGAGCAGCTCGAGGAGCGCAGTATAAGAACACCAACAGTTGTGCTTTGGCCATCGTACTGTGACGCGTCGGGAATTGCTGTTGAATATTCAGTTGTGGTCGGTCTGAAAATGGTTCACAGCAGCGTACCTCGCTCGGTATGGAGGTTAGCCGAAAGCGTCGACGCACGAACCTAGGGGCAGTGTCATCGTGCCGCATCGACATGCCGGCACCACCGAAGCGAGTAGTATCTTCACTAGCAAAAGTGGAGGTTGGCCGCTTCTTGCGCGAAGTGCCCGTCAGTGCAAGGACCACATTACGGTATGATGTACTGCGGGAGGTACCTAACGCTCCGGTATTCAAAGCCACACTTTGCCAACGGCAGCCTTCTGGCGAGGGAATGGAAGCATCATACTCGCAGCGGCTGGGAACCTGACGAGCAGATAGGGGTGTCAGATGTAGAGTTGCATAGTAGTGTAAAGCACGCGGAGTGCGTACCAGGAAGGATCCAAGATCTGGTAAGGAAACCGTGACTGAAAGAAACTTTCATGTAGTCACAACCAACGCGAGAGGGCGTTGGAATAATTAGTTTCCTGCTCTTCATGACCTCCAGGACAGCAATCGCAGAGTTGCGGTACAGGCGGCAAGATTTAGAAAAGAGACATGCATGTGAACCGTTTTGTTGAGCTCGGAGCACGGAAAGCGCGCCGGATGTCATTCGGGAGCATTTTGGCAACATCAAGGTGCTTCTTTGGTCTGACGCGCGCTGTACAGGTGAGACCGCGAAATCAATGAAGGCGGTGGTCCTGTAAAATGTTATCAAAGGTCGTTTTGTATGTAACCGTAGGAGGTAACCGATAGAACCTTTACTGACCAAGTTCCGAGTGAGTGCGGGAGTCGTCTGCTGGACTGGGGGTGATCTACCACTGGGACTAGTACTGGCAGTGGCCACTATACTTATTCCCCTGTAACTTCGGGACCGAGGGCAGCGCTGGGAGACGAACAGCGGTGATTATGCTCTTTGTATACAGCCAGAGACTATATGTATGGGTGTGTGTATGGAAGCACATCGCGTTGAGTGGTGAACAGTGGCACAACCACGGACTCGTTCAACGGGTGGGCGAAGCGCGACTGCAATGGTGCAAGCTCTGACGAGCTCCCAGCAATGCAGACGCCCATACGCAAGCGCGCATCGCTCTTGCTCTCACTCTACGCTCGCTCAATGCCCATTCTCCCTTCCAAACATGCTCCGAGTCAGTCAACATGCCAGAACAATTACTAGTTACTTTAGAACCTTCCTTCGCCATGCAAGCACGACGGTCACCCAAGAAAGCGACGTCGTCATTGTTGGGGGAGGTCCGGCGGGACTAGCTCTCGCTAGTGCGCTCAGTACGTCGTTGCAACACATAGCACAAACGAAATTTCCCATCCTCATCTAGGTTCTGAGCCTATCATCCGCGACTTGCTCAAAGTCTCCCTCGTCGAAGCCAGTGACCTCAGCAAAGTTCGTGGTTGGACGCCTCCAACTGGAACATTCTCAAACCGTGTCAGTTCGATCACCAACGCGTCCCAAACATTCTTAGGAGGTGCGCAATGCTGTGTTGTGTGTGTCTGTAGGATCCTGCTTATGGATCGGTCAAGAGATCGGTGCATGGGCCCATATCGAGGAAGGGCGCACTGGCCCAATCGAGGAAATGCAGGTGCGTGTCTCAGATGACAGGTATTATTGTTAGAGGAGTGGTGGGCATAATGGTTAAATGGCTAGGTTTGGGATGGCCTTTCGGACGCGCGCATCACATTCTCAATGCAAGACGATCTGGCATCGTACCTACCTGACATGGTCTCGCAGACACAAATGGCGAGGCTCACGGAAAATCTGAACCTTCAACGCGCGCTCCTGCGACATCTAGACACTACTTCTTCGGTAGACCTCATCGACAAGGTGAACGTACAATCTATAACGAGAGAAGAACGAGAGGGCGGAGGTTGGCCATTAGTTCATCTGTCCGACGGTCGAGTCTTGCGCGCGAGGTTGCTGGTAAGTCCGATCATCTGGTTTGTCGTCCGACATTTGACCATGGGCTAGGTTGGTGCAGATGGATTCAACTCTCCAGTACGGGCGTACGCTAACGTCAAGTCGTACGGTTGGGCATACGACACTACAGCCATCGTTGCCACCATGTTTCACCCGCCGCGAACTTCGTTCCAAGCGCCCAACACCATAGCCTACCAAAGATTCCTCCCCACCGGACCGATAGCGTTCTTACCATTGTCTCCAACAGCATCCTCTCTTGTCTGGTCTACCAAACCTCATCTGGCTAAGGCACTCCTGGCTAGTCAACCTGCTGTCTTGAGTGATATGATTAACGCTGCGTTTCGGCTCCCAGAGGTATCTCTACGATACCTCCATAACCTCGTTCTGGACTCTGCGAGTACCGGCTCTCCGCTCAGTGCGCACAAGCTGAGAGAAGAGATCAGCTGGCGTGAACGCTCGCATGACATTGATCCACGCTCAGCATACTCGTTAGCCGCGGATACCACGGGAGTACCTCCGGTAGATGCGGACGCTCTTCCACCTGTTGTGACATCGATCCAGCCTGGATCTGCTGCATCATTTCCACTCCGTTTCAACCATGCAGATGAATATATCGGAGATGGCCTTGGCGCACGCACAGTTCTTGTCGGGGATGCAGCACACACAGTCCATCCACTTGCAGGCCAGGGTCTTAACATGGGTCTAGGCGATGTTGAGTCACTCTTCCACTGCATTCGCAAAGCCCTCTTCGCCGGAGGTGACATCGGTGAGTCCGTCCCTCTCAGCTCACATCCACCTGCTAAGAGACGCCCAGGTTCTCGAACCGCCCTCCTCCCTTACGCGCGCGAGCGGTACTTCGAGAACCACAAGATCATGTCTGCCTGCGACAAGCTACACAAATTGTACTCCTCCACCGCAGAGCCGATAGTCTGGGCGCGCTCGGTCGGTGTGGAGGTGCTCAATGAGCTCGACTCTGTGAAGTCTGCGTTGATGCTGAATGCGGGAAGTCGCGCTTCTCGCGGACGTCTGTCGAGAACTCAGCTTGGCGCCAGCTTCGCAGCAGACGGGGTGGAGAGTCTCGCGAGGAGTATGAGTGGGGTTAGAGCCCTGACGGAGGGCGTAGCGAGTATGGTTGGTGTAGGAGTGCAGAGGGTGTTGCGAAACCTGGCTTCGTCGCAGCGCCGTGAATAGCGAGATCGCATCCGTAGTGTTTTGGGATTACTTGACGATACGCTCCCATTTTGACTGCTGGTAGCGACTTTCTTCGTACGCCTATGCAGCGGAGGTCTCGCAATTCAAGTTTCCTATGAGGACGGCTGCCCACAGACTCCGCGATGAGTGCTATTAATATTCTGGGACGCGCTGTTTGCAGTTGTTGACGCGTTTCGGCAAGTGAGCTATGAGACCAGGAACGGCGCAGCGGCGGCCAGTTCATTACACCACGTCAGTTACTGCGGGCCTAGACTCTCTTCTTTGCCTGTATACATCCCTGCACTCCTTTGACTTTCTCTCCCGCCGACTCCGACACCATGGGTTCCACTCAGAGCTACATCCCCGCTGCCACCATCATCGTCACTGGCGCTGCCGCATACGGATACACCCAGCTCAACAAACACGTCGGGGTTGCCCAGCCCCAATCCACATCATCTTCCGCCTCGTCATCCAAGAAACAGAAGCAGAAGAAGAAAGCAGGGTCGAGTGCAGGCCCAGCGAAGGCGGAGAAGCAGAAGAAGAAAGCAGGGCCGAGTGCAGGCCCAGCGAAGGAGGTCGTACCCGCGGAGCCTTCAGTCGTGTCCTTCCCTCCTGTCGTCCCTGGAGACTTCGACGTGCCAACACCCACGCCTGCCTCTCCACCTTCTGAGCCTGCGGATAGGTCTTCAACGGTGACGAAACCGAAGAAGAAAAAGAAGGGAAAGAAGGCCAGTCCGGTTCCCCTGGACGCGCAGTCCGAGTCATCTGCGACCGCCCCAGAGTCCTCGGCCGTGCGCAAGCCCAAGAAACTCGCCGCGCCCAGACAGCCCGTCGGCCGTGCGCAAGCCCAAGAAGCTCGCCGCGCCCAAACAGCCCGCGCTGGATGACGACGGGTGGACAAGGGTGGAGACGAAGAAGAAGAACGTGAAGGATCCGGCGAAGGCGGACGCGGACGCGCCTGCGAGTGCTGGAGCATCGGCACCACCGTTGGAGATCTCAACGAGCGACGCAGGGATCACCACCTCGGTGACCGGCAACTCTTCCCCTGTGACTGAGCGGACAGAGGACGAGTCTGCGCTTGCGGGCTCTGCGTTGTCGGACAACAAGCGGACCCTCGCCGAGAGGTTACTTCCGAAACCACGAAAGACGGGGGTGGAAGAGTGCGTGTCATCCCTGCCAGCGTTCCAGCTCTCACTGACGTGGTTGTGGTAGTTTGCTGGAAAACCCAGACTACCCTCAGCTCTCTCGTGTCATGCGCATCAAGCCCAGACCAGACGAGCAGCCCGCAGCAGGGTTCTCTTGGGACGACTACGAAGACGTCGACGACTCTCGTGGCACAGCTGATGATGCGGACGGTGAGGATGACGGTGGGTGGGGAGTGGTGAAGAATCGCGGACGGTCAAGTGAGTACTATCGCTCTCGCTTTTAAGTGGGCTTCGTGATAGATCCTGATCACCCGTATGTACGTAGGACCGAACAAGACACCCTCCAACCAGACGCCGACAGCTCAAAAAGCCCCGGAAACGCTCACGAAGAAGCAGCGACAACACGCTGCCCGACGTGAATCACAGAAGGCAGCGAAGGCGGAGGCGGAAGCGGAGCGGCTCGCCACTCTTGCTAAACATAAGCGTGAGCTGGAGAAGGCCCGCATAGGGGAGCAGGCGAAGTCGTCGAGGAAAACCACTAGTGGTGGGATGTCCGCGTATGTGGACGAGAACGGGAAGCTTGTCTGGTCGTGAATTCGACGTAGGGAATGCTCTCTCTGTCCGTTTCATCGTGTGGAAGTCAGTCAATTATCACATATCGCATATATACCATCATTCGTTCAGTTCCTACAATACGCAGTGCTTTTCCTGAGGCTTTTAGTATGGAAAACGTCGTTCAGCTGTACCTATTCCTTATATTCCATCAATAGTGTGAACCTTCACCTTAGGTTCGGATTAAACCCTCTTCTTGCAGAGGGATTTGTACCAAAGTCGGTTACATACTGAAACGACGACAGAAAAGTTCACGCTGATGCAGTTGATTGACCTCAGGAGGCATTCTCAATTTTGTATGAGAAGGTACGTATATGGAACTCGCTGCAAATCGTCCATCGTCGTGTCAGGGTCGTCAGATTGACCATCTCGGCGCATTTGGTGCCATAGACATGAATCGGGCTATGTCACGTCCTGTAGTCCCCATTGATTTTGACGTATTCCTAGAAGAGCACATCAATAATACGCCTCAGGCTAGAAGAGAATAACTCACGTAGCTGAAGTCACAAGTCCAATACTTGGCACCTTCAGACCCAATACCAAGCTCGACCTTGATCTCAAGATCCTCCTGGCTAATGATCTCCTTCGCACGAGCCTCGTCAACCTTTTCGGGCTCGCCGTGTACTAACAGAGGCAGAGGCGTTGTTCCGTCGGTGGGGATGAATGAAACGTTCACACGCGATGGCACGAGAGGTTCAGAGAGAGGGATGGAGCCAGTGGCAGCGAGAATACGACCCCAGCTGCAGGATTGGGTGTCGGTATCCTTGTGAAATACACGGATACCCGCCACATATGACTTACTTTGCATCCTCCCCAAACAGTGCAGTTTTGACTAACGCAGACGTTGATATCCGCGAAGCAACTGCATGGGCGTCCTTGTATGTGGGTGCACCTTCAACTGTGACAGTTACGAACTTGGTCGCTCCTTCACCGTCGCGCACGACGAGCTGAGCAAGGTCCACTGCGAACGCAGTGAGCTCTTGTTTGAAAACTTCATACGCCAGCGGGTCGTGCTCCTCATCGATCTCAGACTCCTCGTTCGTGGTCGCAGCGCCGTTCGCAAGCACCACGATTGTGTCGTTGGTCGACATGTCCCCGTCCACGCTGATGGAGTTGAAGCTGCGGTCGACGGCATAGTTCAGAGCTGATTGCAAGCTTCGAGGAGAAACTGCCGCGTCTGTGAGAATGCACCCTAGGAGTGTAGCGTGAAGCTGTCCGCCAGAAGGACCCATGTCGGGATGGATCATCCCCGCGCCCTTGTCCATGCCAGCCAAACGGTACTCCTTGCCGTTCATCTTGAACTTGCGCGTCCGTAACTTGGGGAAAGTGTCCGTGGTCATGAAGGCGCGTGCTGCACGTTCCCATGCCTCGAATGAAGACCCAAGGGTGCGGGTGCCGGAAGGGACCTGGGAGCGGATGCCCTCAAGGATCTTGGCAATAGGGAGAGTTTGTCCGATGACACCGGTGGACATGACCAGTGTCTCACTCGATGATTGGGGATCGGTGAGGAGTGTGTCGGTGGCATGTACCATCTCCCAGGCGTCCTCCATACCTTGTGTTCCTGTCACTGCGTTGGCGCATCCACTGTTCACGACGATCGCACGCGCCCGACCGTTGCTGAGATGGAGGACTTCCTGGGAGACAATCACAGGGGCGGCCTTGAATGCATTCCGGGTGAAGCAAGCCGCTGCACTTGTGGGGCGGGAAGACGTGGATAGGATGATGGCCAGGTCGAGGAGCTCGGGCTTTTTCTTGACACCACAATGCAGACCAGTCAGGATGTACCCCTTGGGGAAAGCAGAGTCGGGGAGAGGCGCATGGAGATGACTTTTAGAAGGAATAGCTTTTGTGACAATGGTTGTGGTAGAGGACGAGGACGAGAACCTTTTCCAGATGGCAGGAAGGCCACGCGCTGTGAACATGGCAGCTCTATGCAGGTCTACGCCCTCGCAGGATTGGCGTTATACGTTACAACAAAGATCAGAAGAGATTGAGTGCCCTCGCAGGATTGGCGTTATGCGTTACAACAAAGATCAGAGGAGATTGAGATAGAGCAGAGCGCGAGAGTGCGCGGAGGATTTCGGAGGAAAAGAATCTAGTACTACTTCGTGTATTTCCTGCGGTTCGAGCTCAAACAAGTATACGACCTGGCGAGCAAAATGCGACTGGCTACCTACAAGAATAGCAGACCACGGCCCGAGGATGACTTCACTCTCCCACCGCTCCGTTACTCGAGTGCGTCGAGTCGAGAGTGGCCGACGACTGAGTGCAACGCTGTTCGCTGCGTCGATGGTGCAGAATTGAGTCAGCCGTGACTCCAAGCTCTCAAAGTCAAGTCCATGTTCCCACGCACAAGAGGCGCCCAAAGGCCGACATGGAACACGGGTATTGCCGTATGCAGGCGCTGAGCTCAAGCACACCAAATCTTCCACAGCAGCATCGACAGTAGCAAGTTCACGACATCCGACACCGGCCGTTCGACGATATTATGGGTTCCACAAGGTGAGGCCAAGCGTCAGTAGTGGGGATCCCCTTGTAGACATTTGGGAAAGGTTTGGGAGGGTGAACGAGGTCGGATGCTGGCTGGAAGGATCGGATGACGGCGCTCTCGGTTGATGCCTCGAGAACGACGCTGTTGAACTTCCCCCCTCTGTGTCCTGCTCTCTCTGCGGCTACTTGTCTTGCATGCACTATTGGTCGGCTGGCTCATCTGTCTGTGTGGGTTCGCAGACTCTACTCCAAGGGCCGTGTCCTCGGTCACAAGCGCTCTAAGCGTAATTCCCGTCCCAATACCTCCCTCCTCCAGATTGAAGGTGTTGCAACGAAGGAGGATGCGCAATTCTACCTTGGCAAGGTATGTCTCTGTCAGTCAGCTCCGCGGGTTCTCTGGAACAGACATTGGCATTTGCAGCGTGTCGCGTACATCTACCGGGCAAAGCGGGAAATCCAGGGCTCGAAGGTCCGCGTAATCTGGGGGTGAGCATCGATTTTGTTTTGCGTGCAGTGACGTGCAGTTTATCAAACATCGTCCCACTAGCCGTGTCACTCGTCCTCACGGCAGCTCTGGTGTCGTAAAAGGCAAGTTCAGCTCGAACCTGCCCCCACACGCATTCGGCGCGAGCGTCAGGGTGGTATGTATTCGCTCGAGATCTCTAGTACATTTGCTGACATCTCTTACAGATGCTTTTCCCCTCCAATATCTAAAGAGTCTACCTTCCTCACATTCTGTCGCCGGCATCGCTGTTCTACGCTCATGTATTGCAAATACTATGACATGCCCCATGATTGCATGCACTTCGCACTGTAATTACACTGCAAAGTCCGTTGGCATCATAGCTGCGCAACGAAAACCACCTTGCAGCTCTGGCAGTGTATACCACTGGCGCGGATTGTCGCGACGGCCCCCAAAGAATGCACTAATACTACGTGACCTCGGCGCTTTTGTTCTACCAGGAGTGTATAATTGTGTATGCGCTGTATGGATGGTGACTGTAGGTCCGCGTTCCGTTGTCGGTGCTTATGAGGATTCTGTCAGTACTACTTAGTAGTTGGGCTTCCGCCCTTTGACGCAGTACTATATACTACTTGACTATTTCTGTTCTGGGTTTTTGGGGCACAAGGCATTATGTAGTAGGGGGCGCCGATCGAGAGTTTGACGTCCATCCTCATTACGTAATCCTCAATGTGTTGGGGAAGCAAGCTGTCGGGGATCCAGAATTGGATGGAGGCTTTTAAACTGCTCCGTCCACACCCATCCCTTTCCTTCGCCCCCGCATAGTTTGTCCATCTCTTTCATTTCATCAATGTCCACTTACGACCACTCAAGAGTGGCCCAGTTCGTCGGTGCGTCGCATTGGACAGTACCATTAGTGCAATGGAGCGTGACAAGGATTCCAGGCGGTAACGCCCTTGAAAAGGCTCCATCTGGGCCAGTCACCGACTTCGTCAAGCACCATGGAGGACATACAGTGATCACCAAGGTGTGTAGTCTGCTGAATTCACGAATGAACAGACCCACAGTTGGGTGTGTGTGGGGAATCGGTGCCACTCGTGCGCGTTACAGTGCATTGACGCGTGTGTCACACTGCCCGACGCGTCCCGAAGCGTATACCGTTACCTTACCTTTTCGTCCTGGACCTTCCTCTGCCCAACGAGGGTCCGTCGAGTGCGCCGAAATGCATGGCTAGTGCGCGTACTGGGCGTGGTTCGGTTACGTATCCATTGGACGCAAGTTGTCCGTATCTCGGTCCACGCCTCGGGACATGAGGGCGTCGGACACGTGCTGAATACGTTCCTGAAGTGCTCTATGGATGCATACATTGAGTTGAACGTGCATTACTGATCATCGCCATCCTACAGGTACTCATTGCGAATAACGGTATGCAGTATACTACTAGAACGCATCACAAGCCTTTCCTCTAAACATCTCGTAGGAATCGCCGCTGTCAAGGAAATTCGATCCATCCGTCAATGGAGCTACGAGACTTTTGGCACCGAACGTGCTGTCGAGTTCACAGTTATGGCTACGCCAGAGGACCTGAAGGTCAACGCCGAATACATCCGCATGGCTGACCGGTACGTGGAAGTTCCCGGAGGTTCTAACAACAATAACTATGCGAACGTCGACCTCATCGTCGACGTGGCGGAGCGCGCTGGCGTTCATGCTGTCTGGGCGGGCTGGGGCCACGCGTCAGAAAACCCACGACTGCCTGAGACCCTTGCGGCAAATAAGATCGTGTTCATCGGCCCGCCAGGGAGCGCTATGCGCAGTCTCGGAGACAAGATTTCAAGCACGATCGTTGCGCAGAGCGCCGAGGTCCCAACCATGGCTTGGTCTGGTACCGGTATCACGAAGACGGAACTCTCACAGGATGGTTTCGTCACTGTAGCGGATGATGTATACCAGGCGGCATGCGTGACGACGGTTGAGGAGGGTCTGGCCAGGGCTGAGGAGATCGGGTTCCCGGTAATGATCAAGGCCTCTGAGGGTGGCGGAGGCAAAGGCATCCGGAAAGTCGACGCTGCAGACGGATTCAAGAACGCGTTCCACGCGGTCGCAGGGGAGATACCTGGTATGATCAACAGATGATGCTTATGAAGCCTGCTCATAGTCCATGTAGGCTCTCCGATCTTCATCATGAAACTTGCTGGACAGGCGCGTCACTTGGAGGTCCAGCTCATTGCTGACCAGTACGGAAATGCGATTTCGCTGTTCGGGCGCGATTGTTCTGTTCAACGACGACACCAGAAGATCATCGAAGAGGCTCCAGTGACCATAGCTAATCCAGAGACCTTTGAGAAGATGGAACGTGCTGCTGTGAGACTGGCAAAGCTGGTGGGATACGTGAGCGCAGGGACGGTTGAATGTGAGCGCTCAGACACTATAGACACTATAATCGTGTTATGTGTGCTCATTGGTCCCAGATCTCTACAGCCACGCCGAGGACGTATTCTACTTCCTCGAGCTCAACCCTCGTCTTCAAGTCGAGCATCCCACGACTGAGATGGTCTCCGGCGTGAATCTTCCGGCCGCTCAGTTGCAGATCGCTATGGGTATACCTCTTCATCGTATCCGCCACATCCGACAACTATACGGTGTTGCGCATAACGGCACTTCTGAGATCGATTTCGAAATGGTCGACCCCGAGGCGAGCAAGCTTCAGCGTAAACCGCGTCCCAAGGGTCATGTCATCGCCGTCCGCATCACCGCCGAGAATCCAGACGCGGGGTTCAAGCCGTCTTCTGGTTCTCTCCAGGAGCTCAATTTTCGTTCGAGTACAAACGTTTGGGGCTACTTCTCTGTCGGTAGTGCCGGTGGTCTCCACGAGTTCGCGGACTCCCAGTTCGGTCACATCTTCGCCTATGGTGAGGATCGTGCAGAGTCAAGGAAAAACATGGTCGTGGCTTTGAAGGAGCTCAGTATCCGCGGTGATTTCCGCACAACTGTCGAGTATCTCATCAAGCTACTGGAGTTGCAAGCTTTCGAAGACAACACCATCACCACGGGCTGGCTCGATTCACTCATCAGCGACAAACTCACGGCTGAGCGTCCGGACGCGACGCTTGCTGTCATCTGTGGCGCTGTCACAAAGGCGTTCATCGCGTCAGAGACGTGTTGGAGCGAGTACAAGCGTATCCTCGACAAGGGACAGGTGCCCTCCCGCGATGTGCTCAAAACTGTCTTTGGAATCGACTTCATCTATGACAATGTTCGATACTCCTTCACTGCCACACGCTCCTCGCCGACCCTCTGGACGCTGTACCTGAATGGCGGACGGACGCTGGTGGGTGCGCGAGGCTTGGCTGATGGCGGCCTCTTGGTTCTGCTTGATGGCAAGAGCCATTCTGTCTATTGGAGAGAGGAAGTCGGCGCGTTGCGATTGATGGTCGATTCGAAGACGTGCTTGATCGAGCAGGAGAACGACCCTACGCAGCTGAGAAGTCCCAGTCCTGGGAAGCTCGTCCGTTTCCTTGTTGAGAGCGGCGACCACATCAATGCGGGCGAGCAGTACGCCGAGATCGAGGTATGTCTACCATAGTTATCACTCACGTTACTTTTCACAGTTGACATGGCGCTCAGGTCATGAAAATGTACATGCCTCTCGTTGCTTCTGAGGACGGCATCGTACAGTTCGTCAAACAGCCTGGTGTTAGCCTCGAACCAGGCGACATCCTTGGCATACTCACTCTTGATGATCCTGCACGCGTCAAACATGCGAAGCCCTTCGAGGGTCTTCTTCCTGCGATGGGTACTCCGAGCGTCATTGGAAACAAACCCCACCAGCGCATGTACTTCTACCTTGACATCCTCAACAACATTCTTGACGGTTACGACAATCAAGCCGTAATGGCGTCGACGTTGAAGGACCTCATCACTGTCCTGCAGAATCCAGAACTTCCGTTCTCTGAAGTCACTGCAATTCTAGCTACGTTGTCCGGACGCATGCCTGCGAAACTCGAGGACAGCATTCGTGCCGCTGTCGATCTTGCGAAGAACAAAGGCGAAGGTGCGGAGTTCCCAGCGAATCGCCTCAAGAAGCTCATCGACCACTTCATGGATGACAATATCCGCGCTCAGGACCGGGCGATGTTCCGAACACAGCTCGCAACACTCTTGTCCGCTGTTGAGCGCTATCAGGGCGGTCTGAAGGCACACGAGACCGATGTTATAGCTGGACTGCTCGCCCGTTACGAGGAAACCGAAAAGCTCTTTGGTGGCAGCATTGAGGCTCGTGTCTTGACGCTTCGTGAGCAGAACAAGGACGACTTGGATAAGGTTGTGTCGCTTGTACTCAGCCACATCATGGCGCAGAGGAAGGGTCGCCTTGTGATGGCTATCTTGGACCATGTCAAGAATAGCGGCTTGACTGTGACTGATCCCAACTCCCTCTTGTATCAAGTGTTGCAGGGCCTGGCAGCTCTTGAAGCCAGGTGAGGGGCTTGTATCTGGCACCTATCTGTGGTCTCATCATTGCCGACGTATCCCAGGTCATCAACTCATGTCTCACTTAAGGCACGTGAGGTCCTCATCTCATGCCAAATGCCTTCGTATGAGGAACGTCGGGCGCAGATGGAAGCTATCCTGAAGGCTTCCGTTACGAACAGCTACTACGGCGAACCTGGCTCTGTTGCAAGGTTTGTGCTGTTTGCCATGTCATTCTGTATCTTCCTCTGATATTATCTTGTTAGAACGCCATCGATGGATGTCCTCAGAGAGCTCATCGACTCCAGATATACTGTGTACGATGTGCTTCCGACCTTCTTTAACCACGCCGACCAGGAGATCATCCACGGTTTGTTGACACCTTCCTACCACCCATGAGCTGGCAATACTGATGGGTGCGTAGCTGCGCTGGAGGTCTACGTAAGGCGCGCATACAGGGCCTATACTCTGTTGTCAGTCGACTACGAGGAGGGTGACGGCATGGATGATGGTGACGTCCCCAATGTCATCACTTGGCGGTTCAACTTGGGTCAATCTCACTCCCCTCCTTCGACGCCCCGCCTCGGTAGAGAGTAAGTATGATGCACCACAATCTCGAGGCGACCATTGACCTGTTTCCTCAGTGAACCTCCTCGTAGACAGGCGTCCGTTAGTGACCTGACCTACATGATCAACGCGCACCAGAAGCAACCTCTCCGCACCGGCGCGATTGCATCTTTCCCCAACCTAGAGGCCCTTAGGCGCGGATTTGATAAGGTCGCGGGAACGCTTCCTTTGTTCGACCCTCAGGAGTATCTTCAGCGATATGGCGCCAACAATCAACCTCCCAACGTCCTAAATATGGCATTGCGCATCTTCAACGACGCTGACGATATGTCTGAGGATGCCTGGTACGAGAAGATTGAAGAATTGGTCAATAGCCATCGCGAAGTGCTCACCCGCCGAGGCGTCCGTCGTGTCTCCGTCCTCATCTGCCGCCCCGGCCAGTACCCCATCTACTACACCCTTCGCGAAATGAATGGCTCGTGGAGCGAAGAACAAGCCATCCGTCATATCGAACCAGCCCTTGCCTTCCAGCTTGAGCTAAGCCGCTTGTCCAATTATAACCTCACTCCCTGCTTCACAGAGAGCAAGCAGCTACACATCTACCATGCTGTCGCCCGAGAGAATCAACTTGACAACCGTTTCTTCATCCGTGCATTGGTGCGCCCTGGTCGCGTCCGTGGCAGCATGAACACGGCCAAGTACCTCATTTCCGAGACAGACCGCCTCGTCACAACAATCTTGGATGCTCTCGAGGTCGTCTCCGTGCAGCATCGTAATGCCGACTGCAATCACATCTTCATGAACTTTATCTACAACCTCTCTGTGACTTATGAGGACGTCCTTGAGGCCATTTCAGGGTTCATCGAACGTCACGGCAAGAGGCTTTGGCGCCTCCATGTTACTGGCTCTGAGATTCGAATCGTCCTTGAGGACCAGGACGGCAACGTAACTCCCATCCGTTGCGTAATCGAGAACGTCTCTGGCTTCATCGTTAACTATCACGGGTATCAGGAGATCACCACAGACAAGGGAACCACTATCCTGAAGTCCATCGGTGAGAAAGGCCCTCTTCACTTACAACCTGTGCACCAGGCGTACCCTACGAAGGAGTCCTTACAACCTAAGCGCTACCAAGCCCATCTCATCGGTACCACCTACGTGTACGACTTCCCCGATCTCTTCTCGAAGGCGCTCAGCAACGTCTGGACCAAGGCTCGTGTTCTGAACCCGAGCATGATCGCCCCGAAAAAGATTTTCGAGTCCAAGGAGCTCATCCTCGACGAGCACGACCAACTTCAAGAGGTCGACAGGGCGCCCGGCAACAACACCATCGGTATGGTTGGGTGGGTGTTTACTATGAGAACTCCCGAGTATCCAGACGGTCGTCGAGCTGTGGTCATCGCGAACGATATCACCTACAAGATTGGCTCTTTCGGTCCAGCCGAAGACCAGTTCTTCTACCTTTGCTCGCAGTATGCCCGCGAATTGGGTCTTCCTCGCATCTACCTTTCTGCTAACTCTGGCGCCCGTATTGGTCTTGCTGAGGAGGTCATGAGCTTGTTCTCCGTTGCATGGAGTGACCCCGGACATCCAGAAAAGGGCATTGAATACATCTACCTCACCCACGAGAATTTCTTAAAGGTCCAAGAGAAGGCTGCTGCCGCCATCCGTACGGTCGAGATTGAGGAGAACGGCGAGCGTCGTCATAAGATCACGGACATCATCGGCCTCCAGGACGGTCTCGGTGTCGAATGTTTGAAGGGGTCTGGTCTCATCGCAGGGGAGACCTCTCGTGCCTACGATGACATCTTCACCATCACCCTCGTCACTGCCCGGTCCGTCGGTATTGGTGCTTACCTTGTCCGTCTGGGAGAGCGCGCTGTCCAGGTTGAGGGTCAGCCTATCATCCTCACTGGAGCGCCTGCTCTCAACAAGGTTCTCGGCCGAGAAGTCTATACTTCGAACTTGCAGCTCGGTGGTACCCAGATCATGCACAAGAACGGCGTTTCGCACCTCACTGCTAGCAGTGACCTTGAAGGCGCTACTCACATCCTCGACTGGCTGTCGTATGTTCCCGAGTACAAGGGAGCACCTCTGCCTGTGCTCAGCCTCCCCGATCCATGGGACCGCGATATAGGCTATATTCCGCCCAAGGGTCCCTATGACCCGCGCTGGTTCATCGAGGGCAAGGAGGATGAGAGCACGTCAGAGTGGATGTCCGGCTTCTTCGACCGCGGCTCCTTCCAGGAGACTCTGAGTGGTTGGGCTCAGACTGTTGTTGTTGGGCGCGCGCGTCTTGGCGGCATTCCAATGGGTGTCATCGCTGTCGAGACAAGAACCATCGAGCGCATCGTTCCTGCCGATCCCGCGAACCCGTCGTCGTTCGAGCAGCGCATTATGGAGGCGGGTCAAGTTTGGTATCCCAATTCCGCGTACAAGACTGCTCAGGCGATCTTCGACTTCAACCGGGAAGGATTGCCCCTGATAATCTTCGCCAACTGGCGCGGATTCTCCGGTGGTCAGCAGGATATGTATGACGAAATCCTGAAGCAGGGATCCAAGATCGTCGACGGTCTCTCGAGCTACAAGCAGCCCGTCTTCGTCTACATCGTTCCACACGGTGAACTTCGTGGCGGTGCCTGGGTTGTGTTGGACCCCTCGATCAACTCAGAGCAAATGGAGATGTATGCAGACGTTGAAGCGCGTGCGGGTGTCCTTGAACCTGAAGGCATCATTGAGATCAAGATGCGTCGAGACAAGATCCTGAAGATGATGGAGCGCCTGGACCCTACCTATGCAAACCTGAAGAAGGACAGCACAGATGCGTCAAAGACTCCAGAAGAACGGAGCGCAGCCGCGGATGCTCTAACGAAGAGAGAGACTCTACTGCAGCCGACATACAAGCAGATCGCGTTGCTGTATGCTGACCTTCACGAGTGAGTCTTGCGTTCGGTGTCACGGCTGACTACAACACTGATATTGTCTTAGTCGCACGGGCCGCATGGAAGCTAAGGGTTGTGCGAGGCCCATGGTCTGGAAGGATGCCCGTAGGCGCTTCTACTGGGATGTCCGCGGCAAGGTTGCACGTTCCGCGGCATTGGCACGTCTCGCTGAAGCTAGTCCTGACTCCACGTACGACTACCGCGCACACCTCCTGGAATCAATCGCTGGCATCGGAAATGTTACCGATCCCCGTTTGATTGCTGACTCTCTCGAGAAGCTCGATTTGACGAATACGATAACGCAGCTCAAGGCAGACCATCTGGCACGTCAGATGCTCGAGCTCGCCAACGAGGACAAGAAGGCGACGGTTGAAGGCCTTGTCCGTCTGATTGATGGCCTCGGCGATGAAGACAAGATGTCCTTGATTACTGCTCTGCAAAGCTCCACTCGTTCACCTGGTATGCTGTCCTCTTTCCCTCGAGCCCTTATCTGCTGAAACTCATCTTCTATGAACTGCTCAGGTCCTCCCTCGTACGCTTCTGCCTGAAGATAACCTAGACTAGACTCAGAACGCCCCATGCGTTCACTTCCGCTGTAGCACTATAAAATCTGATTGCTGACGCCGACCCGCTCGCACGCTTTCCATAGCCCCTTGTTGTTGCACGACTGCTCCTGCTATCACATCACCTCATGACTGTAGACGCACGTAATAGACCATGACCGCAATACATACGCTTTCCTTTGCTATCTCCTGCTCACTCTGACAAATCGATGGCGTCACGTGTGTGACATAGCATTGGGTCATTATTATCATCATCGTTTGTTCAAGATCGCTCTCTGTGGCAGAGTCAGACACTGGCCAGCTCCTCAATAAGAGTTCGCACTGTCGTCTCACAGCATCTGCACTGGCAGAGTACTCGTCGAAATACCGGCCGATATTGGACACAATGGGCCACCTAATAACTGTCGCAACGTTAGTATCCCATTTGTCCCCTGTTTATACCTCTGTTGACCCCCATTATTCGCAGTTGGTGCGTTTGAAGTCATGGTGACCTCCGCTTGTGATGATCGGAGCTCAACATGACCTAGCTCTCTCAATCAATGGGCTCTTGACTTCGAGGTAGTCATCTTCAGGTGATAGCTTTGCAGCAAAAGCCCTTATCAGTTATGTAGGGAAACCTACAACGCATTCTCGCAAGTATCAGACTTGCAAAGGAGAAAGGAGCGACTCTTCGTGTTGGTCCGGAATTAGAAATTACGTACGATGTCTCGGGGCTCACAGATGCCAGAAACTGACATGCACTTGGACAGAGGTTATGGCTGCATGGACCATTTCCTTGAGGGTGATTACAGGCTTATCAATCTTTTGAACGGTGCTCTCATAGGTGTTTTCATCGTTCAGGAGACACTGGTCTCCATTCATGGGAAATCCTTGCAGAGATCCTCAAGTCTGAGGAAGCTAATGGTATCGTATGCGATATAGGGATGTCAGTATCTATCCATACAGTATTCTCCCTTTGGCTGATCTCAAAGTGTGCAGGCCTGTTACCCACAAGAACGTGATCTATAACTGCCGGGTGGTCATCCACAATCAACGGATCCTACTTATCCGCCCGAAGATGTGGATGGCGAATGACGGTAACTATCGTGAACTCCGCTGGTTTACCCCGTGGATGAAGCATAGGCAGGTCGAAGACCACTATCTCCCACGGATTGTACATGCTGTCACTGGACAGGTATATTACCTTCTTGAGCGTGATTTATCTCTTCCTAAGAGCTGTGCTTCAGACCAAGGTTCCCTTTGGTGATGCAGTCGTCAGCACGGTAGATACTTGCATTGGTATTGAACTGTGCGAAGAGCTATTCACGCCTGCAAGGTAGTCCGGTCCAGATGTACAAGCCATCCATTGGCATGCTGACGTTTGTTCAACTTAGTCCTCATATTCTGATGGGCCTTGATGGCGTGGAGATATTCACAAATTCGAGTGGGAGCCACCATGAATTGCGTAAGTTGTATAGGCGGATTGAGCTCATGAAAGAAGCCACTATGAAGGTAACGCCCTTCACTTTCCCTACATCGAGACCTTCACACAAACTCCGATTCTACAGCTAGGCGGCATATACCTCTATGCAAACCAGCAAGGATGTGATGGCGACCGCCTCTACTACGACGGCTGCGCGATGATCGTCGTGAACGGCCGTGTTGTCGCGCAAGGTTCGCAATTCTCGTTGCAAGATGTGGAGGTCGTCACAGCCACGGTGGATATCGAGGATGTGCGCTCGCACCGTGCAACGAGTAGCCGCAGTAACCAGGCTGCAGGCGCGGAGCGCTACCATCGCATCGAAGTCGACTTTGCGCTTTCAGGGGCCAAGGGCGGCGAGATCAAGGACTTCAGCGAGCTCGTTGTTGGCACGTTGCCGGAGGTGAGATATCATCGGCCCGAGGAGGAAATTGCGTACGTGGAGTGGTTGATGCTTTTGTCGATCCGCTGAGACACAATATAGGTTGGGACCAGCTTGTTGGCTGTGGGACTACTTGCGTCGTTCGCGCACCCAGGGATACTTCATTCCGCTCAGCGGTGGTATCGACAGTTGCGCGACGGCAGTCATCGTGTACTCGATGTGCCGTCTCGTCTCAGAGGCGGCACGTAATGACGGTGGGTGGCCCAATGGAGTGCATGCATCTTGAAGCTGAACGTGACTCGTGTAGATCAACAAGTCATCGCGGACGCGCGGCGCATCACAGGAGAACTAGAAGGCTCTGACTATGTCCCGTCTGACGCACGCGAGTTTGCGAACAGGATTTTCCACACGTGCTATATGGGCACGGAGAATTCGAGCATGGAGACGAGGAAGCGGGCCAAAGACCTTGCGCAGGCCATCGGCAGGTTGGTCCTTCTTTCGTGTCCCAGTCTCGAGAAATGTGTACACACCCCCACACACAGCTATCACATCGATTTAAACATGGACTCGCTCGTCATGGCAGTTCGGGACTTGTTCGCCTACGTGACGGGCGTAAAGCCACGGTTCCGTGTACACGGTGGGACGGCCGCAGAGAACCTTGCGTTGCAAAATATACAAGCGAGGTTGAGGATGGTGATTGCGTATCTGTTTGCACAGTTGATGCCTTGGGTGAGGGGCAAGCAGGGTGGCTTGCTCGTAATAGGGAGCGCGAACGTCGATGAAAGGTATGTTAATGTCCACATGAGCATCACATGAGATAGAACAAGAGTGGCTGAGACGAACTGATAGCTTGCGAGGGTACTTCACCAAATACGACTGCTCGTCTGGTGCGTGCTTCCCTCTACTATCAATACCACGACGACCCACATTGGCGGTTTGATTGCAGCCGATGTCAACCCCATTGGCGCGATAAGTAAGACCGACCTGAAGAAGTTCATCGCGTATGCACGGGATGCGTTCGACCTCCCAGTTCTCACAGAGTCTGTTGCCTCATCGCTCATGGGTTAATTGTCATGACTTACGAAGCTATTCATATATAGGTTCCTTGAGGCTGTTCCCACGGCTGAACTTGAGCCAATCACCGAGACCTACGTGCAGGCGGATGAAGTATGTGCTCGCCTTACACGGATACTAGTCGTAAACTGAATAAATGACACTCACAGGTGGACATGGGCATGACCTATGACGAACTTTCCGTGTTCGGTCGACTGCGCAAGGTCGAGAAGTGCGGTCCATGGAGCATGTTCACGAAGCTCGTCCACGAGTGGGGGTTGTTCTTGTCCCCTCAGCAGGTTCGCAGTGCTGGAATCCAACGGGGCCGGGAGCTGACGAGCCATGACAGGTCGCAGAGAAGGTCAAGCATTTCTTCTTCGAGTACGCGCGCAACCGGCACAAGATGACGACCCTCACGCCGTCGTATCATGCGGTACAGTATACACCCTTCAACGCCAAGGAGGTTGCTGATATATAGATTTTGTAGGAGCAATACAGCCCCGATGATAACCGTACGTCCGACGACCTCATGGTTATCAGTGGAGTCGGTGCTGACATGCTATAGGTTACGACCTCCGTCCCTTCCTGTACCCCTCACGCTTCCCGTGGCAGTTTAAAAAGATTGACGAAGCAGCGGCACGGTACCCGGATAGGTCGACGGTGCACGCACAGGAAGCCCGAGACAAACATGCGATTTAGTGATATAATAGACTCACTTGGATGCTCGAGGAAAGTGCCGACCGGTATTATGAATGAAATGTGTAGAGATACAATCGTGGTGTACGGTACAGTACAGCAGAGAAACGCGGGAATCTCTAGTGGTCGACAGATGGGTATGTGTATGTGCCGTGGAATAAATAGCGATGTGGGATATTGGGCAACGGACTATGTGCGTATGAGAAACCGTGATAACGCACCCTGGATGACGATTTTCTTCATGATAGTCGGTTCCGGTGCTACAGTAAAGGGGATGTCAGTATTTGCGACGCCTTGAAAGTAGTAGATGGATGACTTACGATCTGTAAGGTTCTCGTCCTTCACTTTGCGCTTGATGCTATCCATAGCATCGCTCACAGCTGATCGGTCCAGGTCGTTTCGCGCCTTCATCAATGCTTCGACGAACTGAATGCATGGCCCGTGCACCTTCGCAAATGGCCAGTACGACAAGAAAACCAAGCTCTTTGACGCCTCGAGCATCGACAGTACCTGGTCTAGTACCTCCATCTGGGGCTCGAGCTCCTTCATCTTCTTGTACGTCCCGAAGAACTGGTATGCGTCGTTGATGTCCTGGCGCATCCGCTCGATCGCCGCAGGCATGTTTAGCTTCGGGCCGTTCGCGAGCGCGGTGAGGTACGTGACGAGGTATGTGTCGAGAAGATCTTCGAGTAGCACCTCGAAGAGTGACTCGTTGAGGTACACCTGGTAATCGGCCATGTAGTCGCGCATGGTCTCGATGATCTGTGAGTGCAAGCCCTCGTACCACGCCGGCTGGAAGAGCTGCTTCGTCGCAGGTTTGAGGTCGTGGAAGATGATGTTGATTAGCGTCTGCGTGTACTTCTTCGCAACGTCGAGATACCCGTCCAGCGCGTCGTTGAGCCGGTCGTGGATCGTGACGCGGTATTTTTCCGACACGAGCGGTTCGATCCGCGCAGAGAGCGCTTCGGTGAAGTCGGCACATTTGATCTGGTCGTTCGCGAGCGCGATGCAGTACTCAACGAGGCCCCCCGGTACCTCGTCGGGTTTGTCTGTGTACTTCTTGAACTCGGTGTCCACGAGCTTGACCCAGCGGTCCTGAACGGAGCGCATGACCCGGTTGACCTCCTCGATTGCACGGGAGAGGACCAGTCCCTGATTGGAGTCCAGGGCGAGGTCCACCTGCTGGTTCACCATGTCGAGGAAGATGATACTGCCTGCCGTGGTGTAGAGGTTGTCTACGCTGAGCTCTGGAGGCTCTTCGCGGGCAGTGAACGCTGCAACCTCGGTGCGCATGAGGTTCTCAGACCATTCGTCCAACTTCTTTATGATGAGCTGGAGGTAGTCCTCAATCAGACTCTGCTCCTTGCCCTCAAGCAATGGCGGCTCGAGCAGCTCGGCGGCAATGTTGAGCTCGCGCATGCTCTTCTTGTATTCCTTGATCCATGCATGCAGTGTGAGGAGCGCGCTGGCCTCAGGCTCAGACTTGACAAGTCGCGTGAGCGTGTTGTTGAGTGCTTTGTGGTACTCGCGCACGAATGTCGACCAGATATCGTATGATGGTGGGAAACAAGGAACGACGTCGCTCTCGATGCGTATGAGGTCTTTGTAGATGAAGACGAGGTCGTCTAGCAACCCACCGGGGTTGCGTTCGTTGGCAGCAAGTACCATGTCAAACTTTGCCTGAATGGAGTCCGTGATACACTTCATGACTTTGGACCGGTAGTGCTTGATAACGCGAGCGTTGGCCTGCATTGACCTGAACTTGGATGCAGCGTCTATCTTGCCCGCCTTCTTCACGAGCTTGATAGCTATAGCCTATATGGCACGATCATCATGTCAAAATCTCGAGACAACGCTCGGCATTGCAAGCATGCGGCCTCACCTTCTCGTCTTCCCGAGCCTCCATCTCCACCACCTTCATGAGCCGTACGATTACATCCGGATTCCCAGCGCGGACGATGGGGAGGATGTTCCTCGCCAGCTCAAGGACGTATTCGTCGAACCCTTCAATAAGACGGTTCAATTGTTCGAACCAGCGTGTGAGCGTAGCCCTTGTGTCGGCTGAAGACTTCTTCGCCTGGTGCATGGTTTGGTTCCGAAACGCCTCCAACCGGTTAAGAGCAAAGTGTATTCGCAGAAGGTTGGGTGCGGGCCCAATGATGTCGTTACTGTCCTCGAGCAGCATTTGCTCGATGACCTCGAGCTTGGAGTTCATTTCTAAAAGGTTGTTTACCATCTCCTCGGTCTGTTCGAAGTTACGGTGAACCATTGAGACCTAGGCAGCCGATTAAGCCTTCCATGGGTCATCCTCATAGGACATACGTGTCGTACGTACTCTGCTGATCTGGTCGAATGTCGAGACAACGTACTTCGGGTCGCTACACATCCTGTCAACAGTTTCCATCTCGTCCTTGATCGTCTGGACATTACTCCTCGTCCCAAACAGCTTTCGCAGGCCTTCCCTGGTCGCATCTAGCTGCTCCTTCACACCACTCCGCAGTCGAGCGTCGATAGAGGCCTTCTCCTTCTCGAGTTTCTTCCGGAAGGCAGCAACCTTTGCAAGGTCATCCGGTGATTGTAGATATTCACCCACGGCCTGAGCAGCAGAAATAGTAGGTGCAGACATGACGAAGTTCCAGGAAGGAGTTGTAGTGGTATATTTCACCGCAACTATGGGCATTTGAGACTGGTGCACAGACCAAGCAGTGTTGTGAATAGCTCAGCCATATATAGAGACAAGGTTAGGCATAATAATACCGTGTATCGGTGAGCGGCCCGGTCAGCGCTCCAAGCTACTCGTAGTAGTAGTAGCACTTCGGCACAGGTACTCAGGCTGGCCATACTCTTCAACAGTGGCACCGGCACGTAGAACGCCAGTGTGTGTCAGTTCACCGCGAGTGCGCCCTGAACGGTTCGAAACTGCGACAAATGAATCGCCAATGCCAGTGAATACTACTAGTATTGCAGTACGCAACTTGAACTTGTGCTACCAAAGATACCGTGACTCTGCTATCTCAGAAGCAGGCGTGGTTCATCCCATGATCTATTTTACACCAGAGCGCAAATCCTTCCTTGCGCGGGGTCTGTGAGCATATGACATGCCCCGGAGTGAGATAGGGAAGCCCATAGAACCTATGTAAGGTGGAGTGCCCTTATCATCGTAGTCATCCCTCCCCACAGGATGTCCAGCTTGAAGGATAGCAAATCGCGTCAGGAAGACGTTGAGCACGTACAAGGGCTCCCTTCGGACGGAAAGCAGGAGGCGGAGGCTCTGCAAGGGCATATCAATCCCTTCAGGAAGAGCTTCCTGAAATTGTACGGTTGCCTCTTCGTTGCTTACCTCTGCGCAGCTACAAATGGCTACGACGCCAACACCTTCGGTTAGTCTGCTCGGTGCAACTATATAGATACGATGCTTACCATATCTCTCGCATACGCATAGGAGGTCTATCTGCCATAGACAACTTTACATCCTATTTTGGGATCACAACCGACAACCAGGGAATTGTCGTTGCACTCTACGTCGTCGGCAACATCACAGGTTGCCTCTTCGCAGGCCCATGCGCTGACGCATATGGCCGACGTTTCGGCATGATACTCGGCTCTATAATTTGCATCGTGGGTGCGGTCGTTCAGGCCACAGCCCGGAACCTCTCCACGCTGATGGGCGGAAGGTTTATTCTCGGCCTGGGAGCCGTCGTAGTGCAGACTGCAGGACCAGCATATGTAGCGGAGATGGCTTACCCGAAGTACCGCGGTGTCCTCACGGGGGCGTACCAGACTTGCTTTTTCTTGGGCACGATCGTCTCGACATGGTTGGAGTTCGGCCTGAACTTCGTCACCGGGACGCCTCAGTGGACATGGAGACTTCCGCTGGCTCTCCAGGCCCTTCCATCAGTACTGGTACTGAGCTTCGTATGGTTGATACCAGAGACACCACGATGGTAAGTCCTGTCCCGAGAATCCCCACGAATACCATATAAGGTGCATACCAAATAGGTATATCGGACAGGGACGTGTTGACAGAGCGAGAGAAATCTTGGTCAAATACCACGGAAACGGAGATCCCACCTCAGCCGTCGTTGCGCTCGAGTTAAAAGAGATGCTGGAGGTCATCTCTGCGGAGGGGTCGGACAAGCGCTGGTGGGACTTCCGCGAACTGTTCAACTCGCGTTCCGCGCGTTACCGCACTTTCCTCATCAGTTGTATCGCGCTATTTGGGACGTTGGACCTTCCCCCGACAAGTTACTACCTTCCACTAATGGGTGAGCGCGCTGCTTTCATTCGTCATGTGCATGATGTTCACCTCTGATACACAAAATCAGCGAAGACTGCAGGAATCACCAGCGAACGTACACAACTTCTTCTCAATGCCCTGCAGACACCGATTATGATGGCTGCCGCGCTGTCTGGCTTGCGCTGGATAGACAGGTTGGGACGAAGGAAGTTGCTCGTTGCGTCTAGCACAGGCATGTCGCTTTCCGTCGCCGTCATCACTGCATGCACAGCGAAACAAGCAGGAAGGCCAGTCGTGGGCGGGGTCGGTATAGCTTTCGTGTATGTTTTCCTGGCTGTCTTCGCGTTCTCCTGGACGCCTGCTCAGTCGTTGTACCCCACGGAGGTGCTCGCCTTCAATACCCGCGCCAAAGGCCTGGCATACACCAACCTACTTGTGAACGTGGCGAGCGTGTTCAATACTTACGTTCCACCTGTGGCAATTTCACGGATCAATTGGCGCTTCTACATCCTTTACATCCTGTGGGACGCCCTTGGAGCGCTGGTGATCTATCTGACATTTGTGGAGACAAAGGGACGGAATCTGGAGGAGATAGAGTACATCTTCGCGACAAGGAACCCGAAGAAGGCGAGTCTGCAGACAGAAAGCTTAGTTATGCAAAGAAGAACAGAGTAGCAGGGATGAGGGTATGGAAGGACCAGCGGTCGGTGATCTCGAGCAACCGTTTATCAAGATCATGCTGGCAGAAGGATCGTGAACAAGGATGTCAGAAACTTTAATACTAAGAACACAATGCCCATCACAATAGGTTGATGATACTGCCAGTTCGTACCCATGCTATCTGTATTTTCACGAGAACAAACTTCCCTCAGGAGGTTGTGGGAGTTTGCGGTTGGACATCGACGCCATCTCCCTGCAGAAAAGACGTTGGACAGTGTTTAACATGAGGAGACCACACCCGCGCACCTTCGGATCTCCACAAGGACAGTCTCAATGCTGTAGTTCCTGTTCCAGTGTGCCAGAACGGGCAGCTTTGTGGGGTCGACCTTGCCATCTAGCTGGCTAACGAACGGTAGGTTCACGCGAGAAACAAACTGAACGGTAGGAGGCTGATCGGGATAGTTTTCTCCACAAGTGATCCTCAAACTGTAGATACGGTTCTCGTGGACGGTCTAAGAGAGGAGTTCAACAACAACACAGTCAGACGCGATATCATCGATCGCACAGAGCAAGAGCACTGACGTGACCAGGGCCAATAATTGTGCCGTTCCATTGGCTCATCATGATATCGTCTCCGTCCTCGAGTCCGTACGAGCAGGAGCCATCGCCGATACCCTTCTCGCCCTTCTCGAGTTCCTCGAGCAAGCGGAAATTGCGGGGTACTATGCAGGTTAGTCAGTAAGACGTATGAGAACAGCCTCTGTGCGAACCCTTAGCCATGGTGGAAGAAAGGAAGAGAGCGATGTGGCTAAGACTGGTAGTCTGGCACCGTGCAGGCCCTGAGGTAGGAGAGTAGGGGGGCCAGTGGCGTTGCTGCCGAATCGAGCGAATCTCCGGCGTTCGCCGGGCCGTCATCGCCTCACATTCAATGCGCTCATCATATTCCGAGTTGCCCTCATCTCCCACTGCAATCCCGCAGTCGTGCACGCAGCTCTCTCCATCACTACTTCACCTACTCTTACGCCAGTTTGCTGCCCACTACAAGATCGTCGAGGACATGTTCAGAGGTGGACAAGCCAGCCCTTATGATGAGATAGTCGGTCAGCATCCCTTATATCCAGCGTTGCCCCAAGGTACCAGCAACTAAAAACTCTCCAGCGAAGACTACCGATGAAAATCTAACAAGCGAGAACTGGGAGCTCATATTGAATCTATGTGATAAGGTACAGGAAGAAGGGGAACAAGGGTGAGTAGCTTCCGACCTTTCGAGCGCGGAGGGCAACTCAACTGTCTACCCCATCACAGTGCTCGGAATGTTATCGCCGCCTCGTTGAAGCGGCTTGCGCATCGTAATCCCAACGTCCAGCTGTATACTCTCACTTTGGTTGAGGCATTGTCCAAGAATTGTGGCATTGAGGTCCATAGGGAGATTTCCTCTCGGACGTTCACGCAGGGCTTGGAGAAGCTCATCACTGACCGAGTATGTCCTCGATTTTCCACATCGTGACTCCGTGGCCTGATGAAGTTTATAATAGACTACACATGAAAAAGTCAGGAAGCGTGCACTGGGTCTGGTGGCTATTTGGTCGGCTGAATTTGAGAGAGACCCTTCACTCGGTCTCATGGAGGAGTGTCGGGAAAACCTTAAAAGCAAAGGTATGATCCGATGACAACTTGCGTACTTCGCATACAGCTCAGCCTGTGACGGTCAGGTTACACGTATGAAACTCCGAATGAACCACCACCACCGGACGTCGATGATGAAGTTCGTCGTCGTGAAGAGGAGGAGCTTCAGCGCGTTCTGGAGATCTCCATGCACGATAAGGGCGGTCGGTCTCAGTGGGAAGCATACTCGTTGGCATCGTCAAGCAGTGCAAGCGGGTCTGGGGTTGGAAGCTCGAACCCACAAGCATTGGCTGCTCCCTCTGCGGATCTGTCTAGCTCTGCCTCCCGTCCTACTGGAACTGCTCAGCCGCCACCGACTTACGGAGGCTACATTCCATCAACTGCAATCCCAGCAGTCTCTGCAGTGGAGACGTTGCCTTCCCCCTCAGCAGTTCCTACCGCCACAGTCACCAGCCCTTCCCCGGTGCCCACACAATCGTCGCAAGATGGCATTTCTATTGTTACCCGTGTGCGCGCGCTGCACACTTTTACCCCGACAGAGCCTGGGGAGCTTGCGTTCGACAAAGGTGATGTCATCAAAGTCGTTGACCGAAACTACAAGGATTGGTGGCGTGGGCAATTGAAGGGGCGTACCGGTATTTTCCCGGTTAATTATGTGGTAAGTAAGCTTCTGCATCAATCATACATTCTAATTAATGTTGTACAGGAACCCCTTCCTGAACCCACTGCAGCAGAAATTGCGCGTGAGGCTGAACAAGAGGCGGCCGTATTCTCCCAGGCCGCAAATGTTGATCGTTTGCTAACGATGCTCCGTAACATGGACCCTGCTAAAGACAACCTCGCAGACAATGAGGAGATCCAGGTTCCAATTATTCGCTACTGTTAATCTCCTCTCGTACTCAAAGAATTTTACAGGAGTTGTACCGTTCGTGCATGACGCTTCGCCCCAAAATCGTCAAATTGATTGATAAGTATAGCCAGAAACGAGGTTTGTCATCCATGCACAATACATATAGATCTCAAGGGCTGACCTATGTATGTTCAGCTGACCTTGTTTCAATGAACGAGACTTTCGTGAAGGCGAGGACGATATTCGACAGGATGATGGAAGACAGCCTGGCACGCCATACCGGAGGTATGTGGCATGTCCTAATCACTGAGATCATGAAGTTGATCCGTGAACAGTCTACGATGGTCGTCCTAGCTATGTTCCAACCCCGAGCCAACCCTACATTGTTCGACCTGATTCTCGTGCTCATCTTGGGCCAGGCGGTCCTCAGATTCCACCCGGTGGCCCCCAGGCGTATGGGTGGAATCCTCAAGTATACGACCAGCCTGGCTACAATGCATACCCTGCTGTGCCCGCCGCGTACTCGGCTCCGGCCGAAGGGTCTTATCCTCATGGTCCCCCGCCGCCACAGCCATTCGCGGACCCTAATGCCTACGCCGCAACTCGTCCGCAGTCCGTATACAGTCAACATCCACCGCAAGGATATACAGGTCCAATTCCCTACGGTCCACCCATAGAGCCTCAAGGCTATTCTGCTAGTCCTGCGCAACACCAGCAGTCACAGCCTGCTTCCCAACACATTCCTCCCGAATCAACTCCGCAACCCCAGATATACCCTCAGCCGGGCGTTCAGCCGGAGCAACACCAGCCTCAGGTGTATCCTGCTGCACCTGGTGGCCAAACAGAACCACAGGTACCCTCCCAACCTCAAGCGCAAATTCAGCAACAACCGCAACTCCAACCTCACGCTCAATCTCAACCATATCCTCAGGCCCAAGCTCAGCCTCAACAGCAGCCCATGCAGGAATCTTCGCCCACCCCACAGCAGCAAAGTGGGCCGCCATACGCATTCGATCCGAACAACACGTACGCGGATCCAAACGTTCAAGCATGGGCTCAGTACTACGCACACGGCGGGACAGATCCCACAGGTTCAGTGTACTTCGTTTCCGTTCCTGGCGTGAAGGAAGGACCGCCCCCCTCTGCACCCGCGCCCTCTCGCACCCAGTCAACCGATACTAACAATTCGGTCACGCATGATGCACACCCGGTCGCAGAGGTCGGCCACACTGCTCCACTCCACATCCATAAGGCACAGCCCGTTGAAGTCGATGGTCCTCAGCAGCCACAGGTTCCGGTTGCGCAGTCCGGAATATACGGGACATCGCCGTATGCATCCACAGGACCCACTTCTCCTGTGCCAGGAGAGGGTCCCCCTGTTGCCGGGCAGCCGTACTATGGGCTTTCAAACCAGTTTGCGGGGATGGATATCGGTGGAGATGGAAAACAGGATGGACAAACCGATATGGGACCACAAGTAGCAGCTTAGCGTTCATGCAACGAAGAACTTTCTTCTCGTAGGAGAGACGTGTATATGCTTATATGATTTGTGTTTCTTATAACCTAGGCTACATCACTCAACATAAAAACTGCTCGGAGTGAGGATCGAACTCACGACCTCAGGATTACCCACACTGCGTGGTCATACATCAATGTATGAGACCTGCGCTCTAACCAACTGAGCCATCCAAGCATGTGACGCTTGACCAGCCACATAAACATATCGCTGAAACACTGTTACAATGTCGTCATTGTTCTCCATCATGAATGTCACCAACCCTCACCAACCTGCGACAAAACGACACTTTGCATACGGAGACGACCAATTCACAAACGCAATTCGCTCTGTGGGCCGTTTTGTTGCCAACACTTGCTATTATATCACTTGCATAACCTCCACTCGACCTCTAGCCAAGCGGAGGCCTTTATTACGACCACACGAGGGCCTCGTGTACCTGTAGAGTCATCTTGAACCCCGCTACCTAATACTAGCCACCGCTCGCCTATCACACTCCCGACCTCCATCATCGCGCAATGTCTCCCCAGGTCGACCTTGTTTTGATCTTTCGCTCTTCTCCAGGAAGGGTATTATCCAAACCCCAGGCACGCGAGAATGCGCGACAAGCCACGCAACAGTACGCACGCCTTCTCGAGATCCTAAAGAAGGGATGCCTTCAGGTTGTGGGGAAGAGGGGGGAGCAAGAGGGCCAGTTGCTTGTGCTTGTACACTGTCCAGAAGTCACACTGGAGCGATTGGTGCAGAGGGAACGGTACGTGTTTGCAGTTGTCACAGGATTCTTGCCTTGTGTCTCTTATCGTCAGCTACTCCAGGTACTCTGACTTTCTCTGTGGGCTGCCCACGACAGATCCTACGGGGACCAAGGACCTGACAAGCGAGCCACTCAGTCCTGCGGATCGACTGCGTCTCGTCTACACCTATGTTACTGCCACTCCCGCGGACGGCGGGCTCGGGGTGGCACCTGGGTCGTCGAGTTGGGACCGCGTGGAATCCGTCATGGTCCTACATGATCACGATTTCAACGAGGCTTGGATTCGCGCTTGGACAACGCGCCAGCTTGGCTTCGTCAAGTTTGACAAGATTCGAGAGCAGGTACGCACTAGAGTTTGCCTTTGGCTGTACCTCTTGTTCTGACTTGTCACAGTTCGGCGAAGCCGTCGCGCTATATTTCCACTTCCTTTCCTTCTACACGAAGCAGTTGATGTTTATATCCGCTGTCGGGGTGCTATTCTTTTTCTTTGCTCGCCCATATTCCACTCTCTATTCATCCATCCTCCTTCTGTGGTCAATAACATTCGTCGAATGGTGGCGTATCAAGCAGCGACAGCTATCTGTGGGTTGGGGAACCAAGGGATCGTTCCGTGTGGAGAAGCGCAGGGCTCAACATGTTCCGCTCTCGTGGTGGCGCAAAGACCTGAGAGCTCTCGCAAGCTTGCCAGTCATTTTGTTCTTTGCCTCGGTACTGGCAGTTTTGTTGACCGGTATCTTCGTGTTTGAGGCCTTCGTAACCCAATTGTATACTGGACCTGGTCATGAACTTGTTGTGAGTATCACAAATCCCTCACTGGACAAAGTTACTCACACCGTCCCAGGGTTTCAGCCCGACGATCCTGTTCACCGCCCTAGTTCCACGCCTTCTCAGTATCTACCATGCGTACGCGGTTTCGTTCACCAACTGGGAGAACCATGCGCACCAATCTACCCATGATGCCTCGCTCACGGTCAAAACGTTCAGTTTGTCGGCTATCGTCGCCTATCTCGGTATCGCCCTGTCAGCTTTTGTCTACGTCCCCTTTGGCGAGGAAGTCATGTCTCTCGTGCAATACTACATCTTCCATGGCGATTCCACAGCCCAAACATGGCTGGGTTCTTTCATCTCTGCATTCTCCTCCAATCTTACGGCCTCATACAACAACACTACTCCCAGCAAAGGTGTCAATACTTCGACAGCTGGCCGCACGTTCTGGGAGCGCGACAGCTTGAACGCTCGGACAAAGCTCAACCCGAAACGTCTCCAAGATCAAATGTTCGCGTTCACTGTCACCAACCAGGTTGTCAACACCTTCCTCGAGATAGGACTTCCCTTTGTACTTCGTGCGGTTTCGTCAATACGGAACGGGAGAGGACTTTCGCTCGCCGCCCCGGCTGCAGGAGCTGCTAGTGGAAATGGCAGCAGCGGGAAAAAGAAGCGAGTCATGTTCGAGGATCAACCTGCTGATACAGAAGCGGAGAGGATAGCAATAGAGGGCGAAGAACGTGAATTTATGGATACGGTGAAAAGAGAAGTGGCATTGCCGGCGTATGATCTGTTCGCGGACTACAGCGAAATGGTAACGCAGTTTGGCTATGTGTCACTGTGGTCCACCATTTGGCCCCTCGCTCCAGGTACGTGGAACAAACCGCATCTCTACATGTCGAAGATGATTGAATAATTCGTTGGTCACAGTGATGGCGCTCATCAATAATTGGTTGGAGTTGCGTTCTGACGCATTCAAGATAACCGTACACGTTCGGCGACCGATCCCCACGCGCACAGACACGATTGGCCCATGGCTCGACACATTGACGTTCCTGACCTGGTTGTCCGCGCTGACTAACTCGGCGCTCGTCTATCTATTCCGGCCGGGTAATATGAACCAATGCAAGCCGGTGGGCACATTGCTCTCGCAGTCGCATCACTATTTGAGCAAACCTGATTCGTCGACACAGCAATTGCTCGGGTCGGCGCTGCTCATAGCGCTGGGCGCTTCGCATGGATATATTCTCCTGCGTATGCTCGTGCGGCATACATTAGAGCGCGTTCTCTGGCGTGGCAGCAGGGAGGAGCGCGAAGCGGAACGTGCGGAGACGGTTGTAAAGGAACAGTACCTCCGCAGTCTTGGCGTAGCCCAAGTGGTTAATGCGGAGGATAAGACTGCGGAGAGTAATGAACATAGCCGGACGGGTGAATTATCGGCGTTTTGGAGCCACGACGAGGGGCTGGACGAGCTCAGTCGGGGAACGAAGGAAGCGTAGGATTGCTTTATTCATGCATTGAGGACCTTGTGGAAGTACGGCAACGGTGTTTCGGGTACCTACTCGTGGTGGGACGATGTGCCAGACGGAAAACCGCTGTTTACGTTAGGGTCTGATACGTGTTGGAGATAATTACGACTATGCCTGTGCAACTTGCTCGCTACGACCTGAGCTCTGTGTACTAGTATATAGCGGGATGCTTGTAATCTATGCTACGGACTCCGGCGCCGCACTTGAGGGTACTGGTTACGAGGCTGGAAGAGGCGGATCAGAGAACGTCGGGAATTCCCATAAGTAGGAGAGTGGGACTTTCATTTTGGCCGATTGTCAGGCACAGGGCGGAGCTGAATTTGCCACCGACGATGAACACCACGACGCGCGCGCATTTGCCGACATTCATTCATCGTTCGCTCCCTGACCTGGCAACAGTCCTTACTCTCCTTTTGCATCCTGTCCTTTCTGCTTGTTACTTGCGGTCGACGTCGTGAAGAAGCACATCATCCCAAACGCGCGCCCTCTTGCCAATCGCCATCCCTACCCTACACGTGCTGATTTTCACGACACCCTACACGCCTTCCTGCACATCCCTGCGGTCTTCTCGTGATCTGGACCTCGCTAGGAAGTACTTCAATCCGGTTGCAATTATGTCGGTGATTTTCTTTTCCTTTGGTCACATCCCGCAGCTCTTACACTTCCCTCAGGCTTAATTAGCCGTGCAACTCCCGTTCCGTCGACCTTTGCATTCTTGCCTGTGACATTTGGTACAGTTTCAAAAGTGAGTGCGAATATTGCCCGCTATGCCGTGCAAAGCACCTCTGGTAGTTGTTTACCAAGCCCTCCTCCCCATTCCGGTTCATTCCGTAGCATGTCGGCACAGTACGACTTTATGCGACCTGCGAAGCAGGTCCATCCCATGGACACCACTAGACTGCATATGGCCAGCAAAACTGCATCCTACCTCCCTCCGCACTCTAATCATAGTTCGTCCTCCCGGCGTGTGCCGGTTGAGTCCACCTCGCTCCCCTCCTCCTCATGGCTCTCGGAAGCAACAGAATTCATTGCCCCTCCGCCCTCACATTCATACCTCGGTGTCGGAGTCTCTGCACCAGGGAACGAGTCCCTTCTCAGCTCGGGTTCGGTGTCTGACTCAAGCCGTACGGTACCGCGTGCACGGTCGCGAGACTTCCTTTCGAGCAGCCCTACTCACCCACCGCACCCTTCGAGCTCACGCACGCAGTCGCGTCATACTCCTAGTCCCATCCCGTCGCCCTCTCGCACTCTCCATCCATCACGGTCTTTTACCACCTCCAATCCACACAAGACGTCTGGCATGTCCTCAGATCGTGATGCCAGCGGTCACTTGGATATGAAACGTCTCATGAGCAAGCCGGCGAGGCAAATACCTTCGGGTTCGGTGTCTCTTCCATCTGACTCTGAGCGCTCGGCCGACGCCTCGTCGAGTCGGGTCATCCCCTCCCGCCGTCCCAGCGAAGGTGCCATGAGTCGACCCCCTCTCTCCAGAAGTGCCACTGCCTCTCGTGAGAAGTTGTCATTACATGTGAACACGACCGGGTTGCGCTCGTCATCGGCACCCCGACAAGGTCACACGTCGTCGCCTGAGCGAAAAGCTGACGGACAGTCCGGGAAACCGGCACGTAATGTCCTACGGCGCCGCCCAAGTGCGCGCTCAAATCCATCCACACCCACGCCCGCCGTCCTGCACGCTCGTGCCGCGACGGATGACGTTATTCTACCTTCTCGATCTGCTTCGACGAAACATCATCAAACCTACCTCCAGGATGACACACCTCTCGTCGCTCCTATAACCCGCCCGACGACCTCTGCCTCTTCCTCGGCCATACGCACTAGCTCGTCACCACGAACAAAGGCATCTTCGAGTTCCCAGAAGAGTGCACAAGTCCCTGCAGGGCTGACACCCGCCGGTGCTGTCGCTCTTGCTTATAAGCAGCAGGAACAGCGACGTGAAGAACTTGCAGAGACTGCTTCCTTCAATGATGCCTACCAACCACATCCACCCGTCACAAAATCCATTGTTGCTTCGATCGGTATGCGGGAGACGTCTGATGTCACAAATCGCGTTCAAGCTGAGGAGGGAGGGGAGCCATATTACACGGTTTTCGGGAGCTCATCCGGACGAGTGGTGGCTGTCGGTAGCCCGGAAGACGATGACTGGCATTACGGAGGGTTTGATGCGCGTGCGACCGTTTCGGTCAATGGCAAGTCAATATCTGGCGGTGGTTCGCGAAGCTTGTCGAGAAAGGTCTCTGGTTCGTTCAAGCGCGTAACAGGCTCGATTAAGCGCGATAGGGACCATCGAGACCTCCCTGAGATTCCAAGGGACGAGTGGAAGCCGCTTGACGGACAGCAGGCTGGACACGGACATGATAGTCCTTTGCAACCCCAGTCTAGGATTGCACGGAAGCCCCTGACCCTGGACCCGTCTCTAGACGAGAGTAAAAGTCCCGCAGGCTCGCCCACAAGGAAGCTCAGCCCTACTACGAAGAGCAGTCCTTCCCCTCAAGAAGACAGCCGCATGTCGCGTCCCCCGAAGACCAAGGGGAAGGACCGCGAAGATGATCTCTCCCCTGGTGGGAAGTGGTGGAAGCTCATGAAGCGGATAAGCACAGGTGGACTTCGTGAGAAGTACCAGCAGGATCCGGCGCCGCCTCCCGTACCCGCGCTTCCCCGAGACATACTCACTATGGCCCCATCACGGACAACAATGGACATCACTAGCCGGGATATGCACGGACAGGAAGTCAGCGAGAACGGTGTGCTCTTGCGCAGGTTCATGCAGTCACGTGCGTCGATGTCGGGCGTAAGACCCACTTTGTCTGTGAAGGCGCCATCCTCCGGCTCTTCGCGGCTAAGCACGAGTACCGGGACGATTGGTCGACCGTCTACGGCCAAGAGCCGTGCAAGCATTTCCGGACACCGCCCCAGCACACGCTCTTCGTCACCTGGTTCATCGGAGATGGCATCCTCTGGGTTCTTCAATAACCACCATAACCGCACTCCGTCCACAAGGTCCTCGTTCTCCTCCTATGGTGAGGAGATACCTCCTGTGCCCAAGAATGTTGGGCAATATATCATCCCACCCAGTGAGCTGTCTCGGATGACGAAGTCCTCGCCCGAAGACGTTCCGCCCTCACAGTCTAAACGCCCCCGTACTCCGAGCCGTTCCAATACGGTTCCGGCAGACAATCTCAAACTTAGAGATACCGCCTTTCCCCAAGATAGAGCCATTCCTTCTCTACCCCTTCCTCCGCGTCGTTCGGCGCTCACTGGGGGGTTCATGCCTTCACCAGTCTCACTTTCATTCAACGTCGAAGATACCATCAACAATCTCATGCCCCCGCAGCCCTCGGCCCCACCTCCGCTCACTGAATTCGGGATGCAGGAGCCTCCGCCCCGTCCCAAGCGCAGCTCACGCCGAGTGCCACCTGGCGTAGACATTCCTTCGCGTTCGCAATCGATGTCCACGACGATGCCACTTTCTCCCGCGACGCCAAGGGCTCCTCTACAAGTTCGTGTGGATGTCAACTTGATGCGGCGACCTTCAACCGGCGCACTGAGTTACGCGTCCACTGCCAGGCAGGCCTCAGCGGGCTCGCCGAACTCAAACTCACCAGCTTCTGCCCTTTCTTCTACGACATCGCCGTCGTCTGCCGTCTCGCAGAAACGCTCCCCCCTTACCTTTCGAGAGCTGGAGAGCCCACGGCAAAGGCTCACGGAAAAGGAGAAGGTAGACAAGTGGGAAGACCTGCTTGAGCGCAGTGCGCGGGCGGGTGGCACACTCCATCTCGGGGAGACACACCTTCTGTCGGAAGGCCCAGACATCGATGCAGATGAGTCGTTCTTTCATGGTTCTGATTCTGACGCATGACATGCCGATGGTGAAGACGAGCGAGGTCTTGTCTTTTCTTAGTGTACATCGCGCATTCTGGTACAGAACTAGTAATACGTACATCTCCATACTGGTTTACCTTTCTATCTCTAATGATGGTCCGCCACAGTGCGACCCATCTAATGTTGCTATCATCTCATGTAGTCTATTGCGTTCCTCACGTATACCCCGATGCATACTAAGTACTACCAACGCAGAGCTGCCTAACTCGCGTGCGTACATCCTGTGCTTGAACTCGACGATCGAGCATGTTATTCATGGCGCACAGTAGTTACAATTGTCAGCTGTCTTCTTCTGCATGCTCTCACGCACTGTCTTCGTGGTAGCCATTTGTACATACTCCGCCACACTCAACAACAAGATATTTATACCAAGGGTCCGGGGTGTGTGCAGCCCTGAACATCTAGGCACTGCTCAGGTCAAGGGGGATGATTGGAGTGCCCAGTGGAACAAAGATCTGCGTTGACTTAGGGAACCAAACACACGATGGCGGGAGATTATGCAAAAGGTGAATGCCAATATCCCATACCCCAAGACGGGCCATCTGAGTTCAAGCGTGCGAAGTTGGTACGAATCGTGAGCGTCCTTGTTCGGTCCTCCCCGAGAACCCCTTCGGGCTATAGTACACACCAGATGGGACCGTGCAAGTACGTTTCGGGATAGTATGCGAACCAGCAGTCACGGTGGTGCTGCCCCTTCCCGAACTCGATTAAACCACCACGTTCAAGGGCCCGGTGGCAATGGGCTTTGTGAGAAGCTCTGTCAAAGAAGGACCGCTGGCTGCATTCGCCGTTACTGCGGAATCCGCGGTGTGAGGCATTCGGTCCGCTTGAAGATCAACTAGAGGCCCGAGAGAGGAGGGATACGAGATTTCGGGACCTCCAGCAGCGGCACGCGTTTGCGGGCGTCCGTGCTTCCAGCCGAATTCCAGTGTACTCGGAAGGAGTGTTTCTATGTTGAGGAAGCCCAAGAGAGAGGCTCAGTCGAGATTGTGGGATGGGAGAAGGGGAGAGACTCACGTCAAAGTTCAGTAGGCACTACTGGTCTGATTGAGGAATGTCAATAGGAGAGGACTCGGAGCTGCACTCTGTGAATGTTGTTTCGGTAACATCGGACACATCCAGGGCAGAGACAAGCGTGTTCATAGGATGAATTCGAAGGCGACGTGGCAAGGCAAACGGGGCATGGGCGCGAGCCTGTGACTTCAAACTCTCGGATCTCTGGCCCATAGTAGGGATGTCATGCGCCATACGTCTAGAGCAACCAGGCAGTGGCCCTGTAGCCTGAGCTCATGGACCAGCGCGAAGCTTCCATCGCCAGAACACAATTCGGCGTGGGTATAGCCCTTGGAACTAGTCTGACACCTCAGTTCTAGCAGTTGCGCCAGGGCCGACTCGCTTCATGCCGCTCAGCTTTACTCCAAGTCGTGCTACCCCCTTCGAGCTTCAGTAGCTAAGCGCAATGGGTACAATGGATTCCAAGGAGATAGCCCATTCTGGGAAAGGCAGGGTGGTCCGGTTAAGAATTCGTATTGGTTGTAAGGGTCGAGCCTGATGCTTCCTGCAGTGACTGCCTGAGACGCTCAATCATGTAGTTGGGGACTGAACCAGCCAATCAGACATTCGCGCTACTTTACGGACTATTAGGAGGCAATATCAATAAAACAGATGCAACGTGCTCCCTACTGTGAAGGCTTGCTTAACGACGCGGATGAGGGTCCTTGTTCGCAGAAAGTTCACTAGCCATGATGCATGAAGTGCCGTGCTAAGTTGTCAAGAGGCGCTGGGTAAGCCGATCTACCGCTGAACGTTGTAAAAGCCCGTAGCGTCTTTCAACGAAAATCGTGGACGAGAATATTTGGGCTGTATGTGAACGATTGTCATTGAAATCCGTGGCGTACATAACAAACCGAACAGCGGTACAAATTGGGAGGTCCACGTATGATGCCTTACGGCCTTAACCACCGAACAGAGCGCTCCACAAGGGGTCCGATGCAGACCTTCAAAGCGCTTATACGGTCCAACTTCATCGCGAACGCCGACTCGGAGATGGAGGAAATAATATCGAGGACGCTGAGCGTGTGAGTCACTCATGACCCAGTCAGGTCACGGTTAAAGACATTTTCAATATCCTCTCTATCAAGGGCTTTCGTCACGACCAGTAAGGGCCACAGAGGTGACGTGGGTAAGAGAGCATTTGTTGCGGTGCGAGAGGCGCGGTGAGCTAATAGAAGCGCGCAGATATCTCCGATCCCGTGCAAGGTGATGTGTGAGACGAGGCAACCTTCTGAGGGAGCACGCGACCCCTTCTCTCCCCTCGTCCGTGGCACATTGGAAGTTCCTGTACAGATAGAATGACTATCCAGGCTGTTTCAAGTAATATGAGATAGTTGTCCAAGACTGCGAACGAATGAAGCATGCGCGCCTTCTGCAAGCGGAGATTGAGGGCAGGAGCCAATAGCAATAGGGCGAAAGCATGCTGAAGCATCCGCGCTTACAGCGCTTGACGAGTTGCAGCTTCATCGGAGGGTAAGTCTTGCTAGGGCTACACGGGATACCGAGAACTGAGTAGCATGAAAGCCGCGGATCCCTAACCACTCCTATGTTCCTTCTTTCACGCGGCGCAACTGGGTGTATGGCCTCCGTCTCCAGTAGGGGTATAGGGCAAGGTGATTCCCCATTGTGGATATTCGGACGTAAATCTGGTGTGCGGGGAGATGGAGTAGTTGTCATATGCGTGGCACGGCTCTAAGTGTTTATCATTATGTCGTGCAGGCGAACGGGGATTATAGACGTATCCCTCCAGGACCCAGCATCGAGAACGCGTCCATGATGCGGACAATGTAGTATAAGATGCATGGGTGAAGGTAACGGCCAGGCCTTTGCCAGGTGTGCGCCCTGGGCCTGCCTTTCTGGGCACGTCAAGCCTCGTGGTGAACGGCGTAAGCGAGAGAGTTGGAGGCCAGCGAGTTCACCAAAAGCTTACGAACCGGTTGAACTGTGAGCGACCCTGAGTAGTACTCGGGTAGTATAAAGCTAGCTGGAGGCTTACCTGGACCTGCCTAGGAACTACCATTGCCATTGCCCCGCTGCACCTACCCGACGACCTCCCTCCTTCTCTACGTCTGCTGTTCCCACCGGACGCTATCAGGTGAGCGCTCTTCGCCTTCTTTGAATCACGATTTGACTCGAAGATGTGTAACCAAACGTACCGGACTGACGGCTTCTTCGCCCACCTTCCTCCGGACCAGTCTAGACAGGGACTCGAATTGATCACCATCGTTCAAACCGACCCATGCCGATCCTCCCCATCTACGTCGCGCAATACTACGTCGGCCACGGTCCCTACGGTCTTCGACCTTACGGCTGGCACATCATCGTGCAGACCGGGATTGAGCGCAATGGCGAGCCTATTGGGAACGCATACTACGTGAGGGGAACAACGGTGGGCCGGTGGGAGCTTCAGGTTCGTCGAAATCTACACTACCGGGCAATATCCGCGTACCGCGGCGCCGCTCGAGTAGGGGAGGTGGAAGCCAGGCACCTGGAAGATTTGGAGTACCAGCTGACGAAGGCGGAGATCGTCCATCATAACTCGGCGTGGAGCTACCAGGATTGGGTTTGCGGCGCACTCAGGAGACTTCACGCACACGACTTCCAAGTAGACGAACTCGTGTGGAAGAGGATGGGCGCGGTCATGAGGAACGCCGAGGAGGCCTACAACATGTTCAGGGACTGAGCGCGGGACGCTCGGGTTCGAGGGGAAATGAGTAAAGGCCTGCTGACACGCTGTGAGGTACTGCACGTTGGGGCAGGGCAACGAATCTAAAGATAAGGTCAAAAACGATATGAAGATGCTATACAAGCTGCGTACTTATTGTGTATCTTTCTTATATGGTCTATGATCCTGTTTGTATGCTCTATGTCTGCTATCGTTGTTATGATACGCTGTTCGTCTTGCTGTTGCCGCGATTCGATGTCACGCAATCTGGTAGTCCACCAGTCGCGGGGAATCTCTTGGGGGACACCGCATCATACCGTATTGATGTTCGTTGGACCGCCTCAGTTGTGTGGATTATATCGGTACTAGGACATTTCCAGTAACCGGCACCAATAGAGATGTCGTCAGAGCTTGAGGAATGACATATCTAGACGACTAGTCTGTCGTCGAAAATCCCTATACTGTATGTGAACTAGCTAGACAGAGAGCTCTTCGCGGATTTGAGCCGGGGGTATACGCTGCGGATCGAGATCCTATGAGAGACTCAGTGAACATAGCGCATTGCATCATGATGCCATGGTGCCGCGGGGGTAGGAATGCCTAGCTTTTGATTAGCGGCGACACTCCTCGGCGACATGAGTACCACTTTGCACCTCGTGTACGCGGGAGCCCGAATCCCTGGTCAATGGTGAGGCGACCGTTCAGAAGGCGCTTCAGCATCATTCCACGAACCGGCGATCAAGAAGTTCAATGTGCGAGAGCGCATGATTGATGGACCCATAGTTCTCGTGCAATCCATTCGGCCTTTCATTGACGTAGTGAATAGTAGTCGTACAGCAAAGCTAATAACTTAATCGTACCAAGCAAACGACGCTGCGAGTACAGCCCGCTCTGTGTCCTACTACCACGCCAGTGCCTCACGCGCTGATCAATTGCTCCATAGGAGTACCGCCATCGGCAGTTGTAGGTCGTTTTCCTTCTCTGCCGAGCCCAGCCGAACGTTCTGACTCCTCGATCGTATATGCAGGTTCTTTGAGGGCTTTGCAACGCCGTTTGTGAACTTTACTCCGCCAATGAGAACGAAGCGCATGGTCGGTCTCGAAGTATCTGTGATGTGGTTCTTTGAGCATCGAAGGAAGAACCACTTGTGAGGAAAGCAAGCTGCCGCGACTAGATATATGCATCTCGACAAGCCACTTACTGACTGTCCACGAACAGGCTCTCAACAGAATGCCCACGGCGTGAAGGGAGAAAGGTACAAACATGCATTTGCAGCACAGCACAGCCCATACGCTCTGCGGGAGCTTAATATCGGGGATACTCACTTTGCACATTCAACACAGTAGTGCTGAGCCAGCCCAGGCTTTTCATAGTCGAGAGGCTGCGCTTCAAGCGCAGCCCGGTTCTGTCGCAAAATTATTCTCCTGCAAAAAACACTGTGTGGCATCGGAGCGTCACATACCTTAGGATCTAGGTCTATCAACTGGATCTGGTCCAAATCCCTTGTCCGAGCCTACATCAAACTTTTGGTGAACCTTTCATTCCGTGACGATCGTGCGTCATGCGTACCCTTGTCCGCGCAGCTCTGTGTACATCCCGTTGAGCATGATGAGTCCGAGAACGGCGAACACGCCCCATTGCAGATGACGGTGGAAGGAAGACAAGCCTGGTTCTATCAGGACTGAGGCAATTCTGGTTTCCACCATTATGTAATCAAGCATTCAGCATTTCGTCCACGAAGGAAGCGCCCTTTGCACGCCGTTCAAGTTGTACGCCAACACCCTGCCACTGGCCTCGGCCCTTCTCGCGTCTCTTGCTGCCTCGCTGTCGCTGGGTCTCTGCAAAGCTATGTCTTTTACTCCGGTCTTCCGCACGGGAAGGTCATGTGGAGCAATTCGCACCACGACAACACCAGGCATCGCTAGCATTATTGCTGTCCAGGCTCGAGGATACGCTGCACCAGCCAAATCGACGAAAAAGGTGGCAAGTGCGTATGTCACTGGACAATCATCATTCGTACTTGTGAGCTCAATGCGAGTTTCTACAGATAAATTTCGCTCGAATGCGAAGAACGAGAAGAAAAAGAGTGCTCAACGGGATACTGGGGTGCGTCACGATCTCATTCTGGCCGTAGTTCAATAGCATCGCACCACGTTGTGATGCCCTCGACACAGAAGCATCCTGGGTGCCATATGAGATTGTCAGGTGCAGGAGTACGGCGCAGATGAGTAATATCTGTAGGACTGATGAATACACAACACCAATTCACGCGTGTGACTACAAGACACATTTTCACTCCCAACGTTATACCCGCCATGACTACATCCTTGCGTGACCAATGGGTCTGACATAATATATCCCAGCTGTTTCGTCCCATGCCAGCTAATGCTTTGACCGATCCTGTCTTCCGAAGTGACCAACGGACTGTGCTGCAGTTGCCCGTATTTCGTGCTGTAAGTTGTCTATCCGTATGATTTCGGCTATCCTCTCATGAATCGACTTCTCGTAGGAGACCCTCACACCCCACGCAGTGAACACAGCAATGGCATTCCCTACAGGAAACTCGAAAGCGCTGAAAGCGTACGGTCTACCTACAAACATATTAGTCGATGTGAGTACGTATCAAAACGTAGTCAACGACCAAAGTGACGGGAAGCTGCACAGTACCTTCTCCTATCAAAACCTTGCTCTGTTGTGCGAAAGGTAACCATAGCTGCATTAGACGAGCTGGACCGAGCTGCAGACACCTCAAGCCAAAAAACAAGGCTAGTATTCAGTAAGTGAAATTCGGAATGAGTGTCATATATAATAGCGCTCAACCATGCTTGTAGCGGGAAAGTCAGGATGTGGGAAAAGCTATCTTCTCCTTCAAGTCGTGCAATACTGTATACAGAAGGAATGGATTAGCTTGTACATTCCTCGAGGTCAGGCTGAGTTCTCGTCAACATCTTATTTCACTTCATCTTTTGCATATCTACAGCAATCAATCTCGTCAATTCGTCAACACACTATGCCTATGATCCCAGGACGCGGACGTATGGCCAGCCTGCCTTCGCGCAGCAGTTGCTGAAGCGCTTTGTCGACGTCAATGAAGCGCTTATACAGGGAATGAACGTCCAGGGAATATATCCTTTCGAGGAGCGGACGATCGACAACACATCTACTCTCACGGACCTCATCAATCTCGGTCTAGAATACCAACATCAGGCGCCAACGGCACTCGACGCCCTGTTTGCTGAGCTTGCACAGCAAACGAAGTAAGTATTCACACTTGGGGCTTGGGGCAAAACTGCACTGAATGCTGGACCCTGTTGTAGGTTTCCGGTCCTGCTCGCAATCGACGACTTCCAGGCGTTGTACTGCCTCTCGCGCTACCGTGATCCTTACTTCAAGCTGGTCAAAGCTCATCATCTCACCTTGCCGAGAACCCTGCTGAATTTTGCGAGCGGCAAGCAAGCTTTCGTACGTCATAGCCCATGTCTCCTTGTGGATTTATTCACAGGGGCTTACAGAAGCGAGGGGCGGTCGTCGGTGCTTTGTCCACGCAAAGCACGAGTTTCCGTGCACCTCTAGAGCTCGTGGAGGCGCTTGGACTTGTGCCCTCTGTCCCATCAAACCCTTATGTCCGCCGAGACCCAGAGCTAGTTCGGTACACGAAGTGTCTACAAAACTTCCCTGTGCCCGACCAGCTCACTGTCGATGAGGCTGCCTCAGTTTTTGAGGTGTGGCAAACAGCGAAGGCATTGCATATCGGTGAGCAAGTAGTTGTTGAGGCCCTTCGGACACTTACTATTGCATAGCACGTGGAGATGAGATGTTCCTGTCCAAGTACACTGAGGCAGGTGGGAATGCGAGGGATTTTGTGCAGAAGGGTTTGTTACAGACTGTCGCCATGTAGTCTTCCGGACGCCGTCGCACCTTAGATACTATCTACCCCATACCATTATGATCGTATCCTCAGAGTGCCGCCTTTTCATTACGGTCACATGACATACGCGTCGCCATATTGAGCGCCTGATGCGGTTCGGTTCACTTGTCTTCAGCCAACGTGCTCCTTCACCAGATCTCGCCAACACTCCCGTTCACGGCCAACGGGACGCCATGTCGCGTCTCCCACGGTTGCGATCTTCTTCTCCCGACCGGCCAGGACAGCCTCTGCCACCGACCGTCACCACCCGCTCACTACCAGTCATGGCATCGACATCAACGACGAATTCGCTCAAGCGCAAGGCTCAAGAAAACATCGGCGCAAATTCGCAGCCGCGCAAGCTCGCCGCTATAGCGGAAACAGACAGCAATTATCCCCTTCGCCCTTCTAAGGTCGCCCCGAATGCAAATACACAAGCTAATAGATTGGGGAAAGGCCCTCCGCCGCTCACGAAACCAAGGGCGCCCGCGTTGACCGCGTCCACCACCACCGCGACAGGTGCAAGAAGGACTGCAAGAGCTACGAGTGCTCCCCCCAAGACTGCTCCTGTACGCCCGCCTGCGAGGCCTACGTCAAGGACTACGTGAGTGTTTTCGTTCATAGTCAAAAAATGGGGTTATACTGTGTTGGGATTATGGGCTGCATGAGTCAACTGAGAGGATTACGGAAAGACTAGAAGTGAATTGTCCCCTCCTTGCAATTGGCGAACGTTGCTTCAATACCCTCACAAGTACACTAACCACGATCATTCAGGACACGAACCAGCGCAGCAGACAATGACAGGTTTGATTCGCTACAACAACAGATTTCCAACATTGAGGCAGCACGCGCCGCTGACGCCGCTCGCCTTGACGCAGAACTCGCCCAAGAGCGTGCAAAGCGTTCCGACTTACAAGCCTCACACGAGGCGCTCTCACGCGAGCTCACGAACGCCAAGTCGCAAGAGCTTGAGAAACGTAAGGAGCTCTTCATCGCGTCTGATGAACTCCACACCCTCCGACAGCGACATGAGCGCGAAATCTCCGAGCTGCAAGCCGACTTGCGCAAGAAGGATAGGGAGCTCCGCGATCTCAATGAAGACCTCCGCATGTACCAGAACGATCTGGAGCGCGAACGTGAAACAGTGAAGGGCCTAAAGGCAACAATTGCCCAGCAAGCCACCGCTCAGCTGAGCCTCACGGCACAGATCGGAGCCATGCAGGCGGAGAAGGCTGCATTCCAGGCTGAATATGATCGTACGGCGGGCACGAAGGCGGATCTCGCTATCCAACTCGAGAGGGCACAGAAGCGGATTGCGGAACTCGAACGTGAGGCAAGAGAAGGAGAGACTGTGCGCCGGAAGCTACACAACATGGTTCAAGAGCTGAAGGGTAATATCCGCGTCTTCTGCCGCGTGCGTCCCATTTTGCGCTCGGACATATTGCCCGTTACGTTCGTCGCGTCGACGTCTTCGTCGCTTGAGGTCCCAGACGGGACGCAAAGTCCGGATCCCGAGGAAGAAGCGCTTCTGCGTGACGAGGCCATGGCTCGCCTCATGTTCCCTGATAAGCTTGATCACAAAGAGATCGTCGTCCGTGCGTCTAGCGAGAGTGCCACTGGTCAGGAGCGTCAGGATCAATGGCAATTCACCTTTGATAGGGTGCGTGCGGAAACATGCTTGCTTTGCCTAAGTGTTGACGTTTTGCAGGTGTTTGAGCCGCATTCTACCCAGGCTGAAGTCTTCGAGGAGATTTCCCAGTTGGCACAGAGCTGCACAGATGGTTACAACGTGTGCGTTTTCGCATACGGACAGACCGGGTCAGGCAAGTCGTTCACTATGGAGGGCGGTCAGGTATATACATCTCCACTTGTCCACCCCCCCTCCCCCCGATGCTCATGAATATGATAGACGGAGATAACTGCTGGTATGATCCCTCGAGCGGTCGAGCAAGTCTTTCGCGTCGCCGATGAGCTCAAGAGCAAGGGCTGGCAGTACAGGATGGAGGGCCAGTTCCTTGAAATCGTATGTCGTTCATCTCCTATTGAGGTCATGGTCCGCTCAGTGCTAGCAATAGTACAATGAAACCATCAATGACTTGCTCGGCAAGGGCGAGTTCGACAAGAAGAAGCATGAGATTAAACACGACCCCAAGACTGGGCGTACGACCGTCACGGACGTGAATGTCCTCCATCTTTCCTCTCCATCTCAAGTCCGTACCCTCCTGTCTCTCGCGCAGAGCCGTCGCACAGTTGCTGCGACCCTCATGAACGAGCGATCATCGCGCTCACATTCGGTCTTCACGCTTCGGATCAGCGGAGAAAACACATTGACGGGCGAGTCGTGCGAGGGTAGCCTCAACCTCGTTGACCTCGCTGGTAGCGAGCGGCTCGAGAAGAGTGGAGCGGCGGGCGACAAGGACAGGCTGAGAGAGACGCAGAGCATCAACAAGAGCTTGAGTGCATTGGGCGATGTTATTGCCGCATTGGGTGAGAAGGGTGAGGGAAAGAGCGACAAGCACATACCTTACAGAAACTCCAAAGTACGTTCGTTCGTTTCAAGATTGAACAACCACCGACAAGTTACTTACGCCATGTGGGTTCGTAGCTCACGTACCTGTTGCAAAACTCGTTGAGCGGAAACTCGAAAACGCTGATGGTGCTCAATTTGTCCCCACTCGCGATCCACCTGAACGAGTCCCTTTGCTCTTTACGTTTTGCCACGAAGGTTGGTCAACATTCAGTGTATTCTAGGCCATACTAAATTCTTTCTCCAGGTCAACAATACTGCCATCGGCACTGCAAAAAAGCAAACCAAGCATGCGGCATAACTTATTCACTTTGAACTCGTACCATCTTGTGTTTCAACATTGCTGTCCTTAGGTTCTACCTACTATTAGTACTCGGACCAGTTATTGTCTTGTCTGTACGTTACATTCCAGTGTATACAAGCAGATTCTACCTTGCTCGAGAGCGTGCTAACTAACAGAATGCAATTCAACGACTAAACTAGGGAAAGCGAAGAAAAACAACAAGAATGGCCTCGAATACATTACGATTCCCCTCACATGCTCCGCTCCCTGTCCCGCTCGCGCATCACCTCCTTCCGCACCTCGCTCGCCCACTTGAAGTAGTTACATCGGTAACGATGATCTACCTCGTCCCGCAGTCGCTCGCCGCGACCCTTGTCCCACCCGGGCCCGACAGGGCGTGAGCATAGATAGAACGTCTTACCCTTATTCGGACCCTGCTTGTTCACCGTGTAGAGCCGCGCGGACTCGTTGTGCACTGTGCAGTTCGGGGGGGCGATCGGTGCGAAGAGGGTCGTCCACGCGGCTTTGTTCTGGGTCTGAGATTGTGGCTGGGAGGATGAGGGTGAGGACGAGGAGGTTAGAGGAGGTTCAGAGGCGGCCGCGAGCGCGCAGGAGAGGCGGTAGTCGGCGTCGAGCTGGTCGGCTTCACTTGGGTTCGGCCTGAGACTGGAGCCAGAATTGCCTTGTGCAGGGGGCGTGGGAATGGCTTCGGCATCATCGTCGATCTCGATGATTTCTGGAGGTTGGGCATTGTGAGAGGATGATGATGTGGGAGGTTTAGAGAAGAACGACGCAATGCTTGCTTGGCCCTTCGCTTGTTGTTTGCGTTTCTTGGAGGTCGACGGGAAGGACGGGGTGTCGAGAGATTTGCGTTTGGTGTGGGAGGACGTCTGGGACGTCTGTGGAGGTTTGAATCTCTTTCTGTACAATGGTACGGATTCATGAGTGGATGCTGACCGGGAAGACGAGACGTCAGGCAAAGTCGCAATGGAAGGGGAATCCACCCTGTTGGCCTCCTGAGAGAGAGGTCGTGTTGGAGGTGTTATGGTTGGGGTCGAAAATGGCGCCGGTTCCTCATTCTGCTTCGACGCATTGCGTTTGCCGAAGAATGACGACAGCACCGTCTGCCTTCCAGATAGCTCGTCCCAGAACTTCGCTGCGATGCGCGGAGGGTCCTTTAAGCCAGCAGTCTGCTTCATCGCATCACGCAAGGAGACAGTTTGCCCAGACTCGAGTGTGATCTCTTCCCGAAAGTCGATGTAGATCGGGCAGTGGTCTGAGCCCTTTAGAGATGGCTGGATATCACCATGAGAGACCCAAGGGAGCAGCCCTTTTGTGATGAGGATGTAGTCAACGCGTGTTCCATAGTTCGTCTCCCGCGCTTGAAGCTTCATGTTCCAGCCTGTCGGATCCGCATATCAGCAGATGAATGAGCCAGACATCATGGGTTCACCTACATGTGAAGAGTCCCTTCCGGTCAGGATGAAATTGTCGGACAATATCGACCATAGGCCCATTAGGATTAAGCCATTTGTGAAACCATGCTCTCGCAGGGTGATCGTAAAACGTGACCGCGTTGCTCGGGAGATGCCCGTCACAATGATCCATGGGTGTCGCGCAAATGTTGACGTCTCCTAGGACAACAACCTGCCGGTGCTCTTCGTCGATGAGTTTGCGCACACGCTCCTGAAGCATGAGGTGATAATTCATCTTGAAAGCTAATCGTGCGTCGGAAGTCTCATTAGGGCAGTACACATTAATGAGCACGAATAGCCCAAAGTCGATCACAAGTCCGCGGCCTTCCGCGTCGATTGCGTCAAAAGAGGACGGGACTTCTCCAACATCATCTGCATACAAGTCGATGTCATGGGGATAGGGGTATGAGGGCGATACGCGTTCGGCTTCAGACAAAGGCGGCTTCGGTTGAAGTCTTCCCGATAGGCCTTCTTCTGCCTTCAATGGAGTGACCTTACGTGAGTCTGCATAGACCGCAACGCCGCTATACCCGCCCTTATTTACCGGGAATGAGAAGAATGAGTGATAGGAACCTGGAAGGGCAACGTCTCGCGGCAAGGCGGCACGCGAGGACTTCATCTCTGTGGATCACGTTAGTTCAACCGGCACGTCCATTATATGTGATCTGCTCTTCACCTTGAAAGCATATAATTTCAGCGTTGAGTTCTTCGAGGATCCCTTCACAAGACTTGAACGTGTTCCATCTGCAATACATCTTCGATTACTTGCATGGACCAAAGTGGAGAGCCATGCTTACGGATGATACTGAGGCAGGGTCCTGATCCCATTCTGCAAGAATATGAGCTCGTGTTCCACACTCTCTCGTGAAAACACGCACTATGTTCCACGATAGTATCCTCATGAGTGCATTGCAACTCGTTCACGTTGACCACTTGGTAGAACAGTTGCACACGTGAGTGACAGAAGTGTGGCTGAAGGACCAGCAAAATTGTTGGTAAGCTTTTCTCAACGACGTTCAGTATCCAGTTATGAACATAGTCGAAGAGACTGAAAGGACGCGTCTGGGTTACGGTAACGGCGAGGATTAAAACGCGTGCGTCACGTCCGAGTCTTGGGTGGGATTAGTTATAAGTGTCACATTGTCACGCGTATGGGATGCGGCGACATCACACTAGTCAGAACAGCGAGGCTGACAGAACATAATGCTAAGGCCTCTGTTTGCCACCGTGACCATAGCTCTCATGCGATGGCTTCAGTCGTCTTCTCATCCTGACCTCCTTGGAATTGCTGCACACTGCGAGCCGGACTGGTTGTAGAGGAGCCCACAATTGTGAAGGCCAATGTCTTTCAGCACGCGGCTTGGGTCCTCAAACTTGAACCGTCATCGTAGACGGCCTCATCGCGCTCCTCCCGAGCCTTCGCGTGGGGATGCACAGACAAACGAGCTATTCAGTAAGCGAGTGGTACGCGGGCCACCTATGGTGGGATCTTCCTTACCCCCTCGCGTACTTTCCAACGGCGCGAGCAATCACCGCAGCACATGGCATGCCAATCCCACAGTGATACCTCCCCCTACTACACTTCGGCAGTCTAAGTCATCCCGTGCAAGGTGCTCCAGTAGCATTTCGAACCATCGGCAGGCTATTGAGGAAGTCCAGGATGTGCAAAGTGCGTCTTCGTTAGTCGAGACACTTCAGGCGGTTGATCATACTGTAGGAAAAGGCGTTGTAGTCGGCAAGGAGGCGCAAAAGCTTGCTGTTTCCAACCTCCCCTCTCCCTTTTCCGTTGACCCTAACAAGGGTCCTCGATCAGGAGCGGAGCGCCCGCGATCGAAAGGTCGGAATGAGCAAGGCAGGAAGTTTGGACACTCTATCAAAGAGTGTCCTCTCTTCGCACCATATTCTCGTTCTCTTTCTTCTATCCAAGATAACACCCCTTCTCCTGGGCGGCGCACACCTGTCGCTCAGAGCATCCCTGTTCCAGCACGCCCGCGTGGAGTTGGACCTCAGACGCCTCCTTTGCAGGGTATAATGGCGCAGTTCACAAGTAGCTCAATACACCAAGATCAATTGTGTGCCGCTTCCCGCGACAGCATTCCTGGTGGCAAGAAACGTCCGTCAGATGGGCTCATAGCCGGATGCTCTCGGTCACCTGTCTCTGCGTCAGATCTTCTGCTCGGAGACTTGGGTCTCTCTGTGGTAGCCCCTTCTAACCAGTATATCCCTTCTAACCTCAGACATCATAGGCTCACACCCACAAGTGAGCCCACTTCGCACCACATCGAACCCTCCGATTCCTCAGGAGTCGCGAGCGGAACATCCCAGGATACTCCGACGACTGCATTCAGTGCTATGCCTCCCTCAGTTCAACCATCAGTGAAGCGAGAACGCAGCCCAACGCCCTTGCTTGATGCCATCCCGCGCCTCATTACTGAAGGCTGTGTCCGTGTCGCGCCGCTTCCTGCAGAATGCCAGAAGACCCAACCAAACTTTTCGGTCGCACGGCAGAGGCTGGCCGCGAGTGAGATGAGGAATTTGCGTGCTTTAGGCCTGCGGGTGGTACGCGTTTTCACTCGTGAGGATGGGATGGTGATTGACTGGTACGTCGGCTTGCTTATTCTTATCTACACTGCCGCTTTAGTCTCAGTCCCATTCTCACTCACAGGAAAAGTGCCACACCAGTCATGTCCAATACCCTCCGTCCTCCTACAGATGACATCGGCACGCGTCCCTTCGAGCCTGAACATCGATTACAGCCTGCCAAATTGAAAAAGCGGAGGACAATCCCTGCTCAGAAGACCAACGCGGCTTGTGATGCAAAGCCGGGGGAGCACCGCACTTCAAACCCGTCCTTCGCAGATCACACATCTTTACATCGGTCGTCTTTAGCGGGTACTATCCAAGATCCATCCCCCCAACCTGACATTGACCTCTCACATCGATCTCCTCCGCCCTCTGATAATCGGACGGTACCTCCGCCTCCTCGTCCTCTCGCTGGCCACTGCGCACCTTCAGGTAGCTCTGACCTTGCTGGGCAACCCGCTAATGCGACTACTCGCAGAACTTACTCGACGAGACCAGTAGAGCGACTGATACCTCCACTACCCTCTCAGAAGCAGTTGGATGCGATAATACTCCCGAACGCCGGCAGTTTCGCCACCAGTCCCCCTACAGCGACCAACATACACATTTCGACAAAGTCTTCATCCGTTCTTGTGTCTTCACCACCTATGACGGATAGCATAGCGATGCCGCTCTCCACGGCACCTATTCACGCTCTTACACTCTCTAACGCTTGCGACCATACAGCAATGAATGAAGTGGAAGCGGAGGCCATTGCCTTCCTCCAAAAGTTTGTCTCACTTCACTCTCTATCGCCTCACACGTTCTAATATCGACCTCCCGCACGCAGATACTTGCTCGCGTTCTACGAAGATCGTGCGGTGCTAGCGCGAGCATACTCTCGTCTAGCAATGCTGTCCATCCAGGCACCCTTAGGACTCCCCACTTCACCACAACCATACCAGTGCATGCCGCATCGAGGCCGTGCAGACATCATCGCGGCGCTCCTCGCGTTGCCGGAAGAGCAGTCGCTATACGACGAGGACGGAGAAGGCATGGCGGAAGTCGAGTGGGAGGTCCTTCATGACGATGAGTCGGGTGATACTCTCTTGATTTGCTACGCCACACAGGACCGGGCTGCGTTGGGTGCTGAGCGGGCAAATGGGAAGCGCCGTGCGGATGTATGGGCGTATGAGCAGCGCTTCTTGCTGAGGAGGAGGGAGTGGGATGAACAGGATCGGTGAGTAGTACTTGCGGACAGTGCTCACGTCAATTGGTGACTATTGGGCTGATCATTCTGTGGGTATAGGAGTACTCCCGGGTTGTGGCCGCTTGTCGCGGTGTCCCACCAGATGACGATGAGGCCCCTCCCTTAAGCCAGGTTCGCCTCAGATTGTTCCCCCAGCTGATCAGCGAAGTGCTCTCGTCTGCTATGCTTGGCCCTCTTCCACAGTTCGAACCTCAAGTCCTGCACCAAATAACAATAATGTATATTATGATAGAGATAGTGGACAAGATTCAAACACGAAGGCATGGAAGACTGGGAGATATCAGGAAATGTGTACAGGTTTGGTTCGCCGTCAACTCGAACTCTTCGAACGCTGCAATCTTGGGGGCCGACATTGGGTACGACCCCCTGGAAGACCGCCTAGGAGTTCTGCCAGGAAATGGTATCATCCGTACTGACGTTCCCTACAGCGGTGGCAATTCGTTGCATCATGGGCATTGCAGGAGTCGCGGGGGGCAGAGACTTGGAACATGCAAAACTAGTCAAATAGGGTGTCGTGCAGACCAAGGGAGGTGTTACACCGTATGTTGCCATGAGTGGCCCATCGTCTCAGCTGGTTGGAGATTTGGCAGTGAATGGATCGTTGTAGTACACCACATTGACAAAAGAGCAGATGAAGCTCGAGACCGGAGTGTCATGTCGCCGGTGTCTAAGTGTGCATAAGAACGATAAAGGTCGGCCAAGGTCGTGGTATACTCGTGCCATATCATCTGTGCGTACGTGAGCTCTGAGCATGTCAATGACTTGATAATGCAAGCCATGAGTGGCCCATCGTCTCAGCTGGTTGGAGATTTGGCAGTGAATGGATCGTTGTAGTACACCACATTGACAAAAGAGCAGATGAAGCTCGAGACCGGAGTGTCATGTCGCCGGTGTCTAAGTGTGCATAAGAACGATAAAGGTCGGCCAAGGTCGTGGTATACTCGTGCCATATCATCTGTGCGTACGTGAGCTCTGAGCATGTCAATGACTTGATAATGCAAGACCTACTTCTCGTACGCCCCACCATCAGTGATCCGCAGCATTTGCTCCACGATCCTCTGGGCGCAGCCTGTCAGTCTGTCAGATAACATATGATAGTTCGCGTCAAGAACTGATACATGCACTTGGCCCGTGACCGGGATCCAGAAGCAACACCGGCGGTGTGGACGAGTGACCAGCGACAATATGGAAAGGCTGCTGAATTCCTAGATTTCTAGACATACACACTACGCGAAACTCTGCAGACCAAATACGTAGAAGGAGTGGCGGTGCAGGGGTGGGGGATAAGACACAAATCCAAAGAGCGTATGGAATTGGCGCGAACAATCGCAAGTCTGTCCGATGAACACTACACCAGAGAAGATAAAGGGGGATGGGAGGGATAAATCACCATGTCTGCATAACCCGCCGCCCGTCACTAACGCCAACGACGATTGACTTGGGCCTTAGCGCCGAAGACGAGGTCATCATCGCCACCCATCGCGCATGGTCAATTGCTCGATGAGAGACGAGAGACGACAAGCGCGAGCGCAAGTATAACGCCCCACCGCCATTTCTCCCAAACCATCTGTCGCAATGATGCCGTCCATCCTTGCGCTGCTCGAGCCGCATCGTCGCCAACAGGATTTGTGCCATTTGATGTCCGTGTCACTTCCTTATGATGTGACGGGTTGTCTGGTGGGGCAGACTGAGCCGGTGACTGAGCAGGGACGGAGGAAGTGACAGGGGAGGGCGTGGAAGTGGCTGGAGTAGATGGGGTGGGTGTGCCACGCTCCTTCTGTGCCATGTTCGGAACATCGCGCGTTGTGGGGGTGCAATACTGTGGGGGTGGTGATGAATTAGAACAATACTCTGGATGGATGCGACCATAGATGCAGACGAGGCCCCAGATTATCTGACCATGGCGCAACCAAGCCAATGGGCGGCTGCAAGTGAGACGATGCACATTGTATGATGGATCAAGTGGTCTTCGATCTCAAGATACAGCGAGCGATCGAATGCCTGTCATCTAGTGGGACTCACCTCCGGGAATGCTTCCTTGAACCGTTTCTGTTGAAGATTCCACGCATGACTGCGGGCGGCGTATGTGCGCTTCTCATAGTCGGTCGTGGTGACGGAACCGGTGGTCATCTCATCTGAGAGCATGAACGAAAGCAGACCAGTCAATCTGTTCGGTCAGAAGAGGAAGGTGTCAAAAATCAGGAGATAGGAGTTTTCTTGAGATGCCGTGAAGAGACGTCATGGATGAAGGATGAACGTACATTGTTGCGACACTCCATGCGGGATTCCACTAAGAGTAAGTTATCCAAATCATCCCGAGATGAGTACGCTGCAAACTGAGAACTATTGAGGGACTCACTGAACCGGGGTGAAAGTCAGACATTGAGAAACATATCTTCTTGTCGGGTTGGAAGCGACCAGAAGGAGTGAGCATCTGCACATGCGTCAGGATCGGGTATCGCAGTACTAGAGGTGCTGAAGTCATACCTTGATGCCCGGAGGCTTAAACGGGTACTCGGAAGGGAAGAGTAGCACGCCATGATACTCGCCACTGGCGAAGGGGGAGTCCGGAGGACCTCGCTAGGACATCTAAGCTGGGGAATGTATCGGCACAACTGTGGCACTTACAATGATATAATTCCCTGGAACGAGCGGCGTTAGTAGCTATCAAGAGGCCAATGAGCTATGCGACTCACAAGTCAGTATGTTCTTCTCGTCCGGCGCTGCCCAAATGAACGGAGGCGGCTCCTTCTGCATGGCGATGTACTCCTTGCTCAACTGTGGAAGTCGTGAGCCACTGGGCCCCTGGCGAGCCGGGAGGGTAGAATGATGGAGATGTAACGCACTCGTTTGTATGCTGCCTTTGAGGCCATGAAGGACGGATAGGACGGGCTGGAGGCAGGCAGGGATGGGAGAGAGTTGGTGGTCGGTGTGAAGGGCGAGATGGCGGGAGTGAGTGAGCCATGTGTCTCACGTGGCTTTTACATAGTGACGCGGGCGGTCGGGTTTGGGGCAGAGCCACCACCAGTGCCAGTGCCACGAAACAGGAGCGAAGGCAAGGTCGTCCCATTCATCGACAACCCTGGACGATGCGTTTGCTTCATCTCACCATCTCCTTCCCTTCGGTTTTGTCTTGAATGCCGACTCATCTGTTACTCGTCTGAGGCGATGCTTCGCGCCATGCTGGATGTTTCTGCTATTATGAGATCACACCCTCGCCGAAAAAGGAACCTTCGGTACCGTGCTCGTACTAGCTCTCCAATAATGAGGTCGTTCTCTGCCACTCATATACAGTATATATCATACTCTGGCGATTTGCTCAGTTGAGCTCTCACCTCTGGATCTGCGTCGGTACCTGGGCCGTGAAAAAATCTGCACGTATCTTATCAAGTTCCCGGCATCCTGCTAGACCTTGCTGTCGTTGCATTGTATAATTGCCGATGGCGCTATGAGTCGCTGTGAGTTAGTGCTTTGAACACCATGCCCTGCAATTCCTCTTTGCATTGTATAATTGCCGATGACGCTATGAGTCGCTGTGAGTGAGTGATTTGAACACTATGCCCTGCAATTCCCCCGGACCCATATGCACAACCTGACTTGTTCACGCGATTCAGCTTGTTCACTACTCTTCAGATAGGGCAATTTCCCAAGCTGAGCATGTAGTGAGCATCGCACACATACTCACTAACACTGGCAAAGTTTGATGTCTCTCTGTGTGCTCAAGGTTCGTTTAGAGTTCTACTATGTAACATCAAACATTGAGATCGGTCTCACTAGGCGTTATCGGAGTGTTTGTCGAAACTAGAGGAGCTCTCGGCCATCGGACGAAGTATCTTGGTTTCGTTTGCAGTCCATCCCAGAGCGGGTCCAGCAATTCGCTCGCAACCCGCAACCTCAGTTCCCCTTGACTTGACAGGCAAACGGATCAGGAGCGCAACCTTCCTTGGAATCGAACCTTCATTGACGCGCGCAACATGTGGAGAGGGCTCGAGGAGTGATGAAATGTCTACGCATGTTGCCAGTTCTTAGCTGTTCTGAGAAGGCACTCTGGCCTGAGAATGCTCGTCACAAGCTTGTTATATGAATTATCGTTTCTCGCGAGACTAGGTCTCATCAACGAATTTGTGGCCTATTGACTAAAGGCTTCGCTACGCTAGTGTTTCACTCAGTCCTACATTGCAGTGGATGAGCTGGTAGATCTCTTTCTTCGACATCTTAAAGGCTGGTATACCTACGATAGTTGCCAAATTCGAACCTTCAGCAAGCAATCAGAAGAGAGCAACCCCGATTGTGGTTTTGAGAATCATGAGTCTGTACAACGGTCAATCCCGCCCAGCTCGAGGACAACTACTCCCACATGTTAGGTTGCCCGCATTGACAAGCCAATGAAATGCTGCTTAGACACTGAGTACTGGGTACTGAGGCCTGAGGATCGAGTTGGAGAGACCTAAATTTCATGTCGAGGCCTGAGGCTTGCCTGAGGTGTGTAGGGATGAAAGTGGGTAAATGTGATGTCCGGGGTCCAAAGTCGTCATACCCCTCAAGATGGACATCTAACCGATAATATGGATGAAAGAGACTATCTACATCATTCTCACATCCCATAGACCCAACGAATAGGCATTACCCAGAGCGAGCAAAGCACGTTAGTCAACATATGGGGACCTACGACTTCTTAGACTGACCCCGCGTACTCCGTATAATTGTAAGAGGGAACATGAGCCGGAGAATGCCGGAGAATGACGGTGCCGATGCCGGAAGGCCGGGCCAGGGCCGAGCGTTCGCGCATCTCTGCAACACTTGCCCTTCTGTAGGAGGATCTCGTGCTCGGCCCTCTCTTCCTCTCCACAACGACCGCCACGACGTCGCCAACGCTCCTGCCGTCTCTACGATCCCGCGTACGTGCGCTGCGCGTGCACATTCCCACCCTCTCTGATCTCCTAGTCCGTCGTGCAGCCCTTCAATGCAGCCCTCAGAGCTCGAGATTCAACGCGAGGTAGAAGCACTCCGTGACATCAGACGACGGTCCACTTCGCAGGGCGGTCCAGGTTCCCTCATCCTCGACCCCGATCTACCAAGCGAAGCATCCCAATCGCAAGCCGCATACTGGTCACCCACGGACGACTCGAGTAGTAGCTCGCATGACAGTCATGAGCCCAGTTCTGTTGAAGCTCAAGATGATCCTTTCCATCTTTTCTGGGTCCCTGCCCGCATTCATCCAGAACTTGCACCGAGGGAGTTCAAGGAGTTTCTCAAGGAACACACGCGACCCTCCCCCGATGGCACTGCTACGGCCGCTCCGGGGCGCTCGAATTCGGTGGGAGCAACAGCCCTTGGGAGGAAACGGTCGATGCTGAGTAGGCAGTACAAACCGTCTGCCAACGACGGGGTGGGCGAGGAGGAGGAGAAGGTCGTCCCTCTACGAAAAAACCGCACGAGCTATGCCAACATTCCGCAGCTCACTATCAACGACCTCCAGAAACTCGAGGAGCTCGCAGAGGAGGCCTCAAAGAGCGACGATCCGTCCAAGCTACGGAGCGTCCTCCGGAGGAGTATGAGTCTGAATATCGCTCCCTCTGGTGCGTTTTCTTCAATCCTCATCTAACATGCAGTGCCAACGATGTCATCGTAGTGATCGACCAAATGGACGATCTAAGAGATCCTGGAGAGGATGTAGACTCTCCTATCATCGTGCCTCCCCCGGGGCAGGTCCTGCGTCGTACTGCCCGGACGAAGATTCGAAAGCCTGGGACAGGTGAGGGCGCACATCGCTTCACAGCGACCCGCAGGCGGCGGAAGTCGATAGGACGCGCTGCGACCTTGGAACCACGGTCCTCCAGTGATCTGTCTTCTAGTGATCATGGGGATATTGATATGATCCGTCGTGTGTCTCGTTCCAAAGAAGATGTCCCGGAGGTACCGCCACTGCCTCGACCAGAGTCATACAGCGTCGAATCCGCTATCTACGACGCATACGCACAGGAGGAGGCCGACCAGGAACAGGTTGGTGAGACTCCTCGACCGTCCAGGAGTCCCGACATCGTCACCGAACCTATGTCCGATGCACACTTCATCGTTGAGGAGCCTGAGTTCGAACCCGAATCCGGATCGCCACCGAAATCTATACCAGTCGGTCCGGTGCTTCATCATCCCCAACCTCAGCGAGCTCTCGCTCCTCCATCTACAACGGAGTCACCTGTGCCTCAGCGAACACCCTCCCCATCAACCCCCTCGCCTTCGACCCCAGACCTCACAACATCACCATCCACATCAGAAAGTCACCAACAAGCACGTCCACCTCTCCAGGGCGCTCCGCCGTACCATTCGCCGTCACCTAGCCCGTCAGAGCATCGACGCGAAAAGGACAAGAAGGGTCTGTTCGGCAAATGGGGCGGTGGGGACAAGAGCGGCAAGAAGCACAAGGATAAGGGCGGAGAGCGTGAAAAGGAGAAAGATTCTGGTTTCTTCGGTTCCCTGTTTGGTTCCAAGAAGAAGCAGGAGGAACCGCAGTCGGTCACATCCAACGCTGCTGGACGAGAGGCTGCAGCGGCTCTTCTTGGTGCTTCAAAGTCCTCCAAGAACTACGTCCCGCCGCCGTCACCCCAACTCGGCATGTATGCGCGATACCCCATACATGTTGAAAGGGCCATCTACCGACTCAGTCACATCAAGCTGGCGAATCCACGACGACCTCTGTACGAGCAGGTCCTCATCAGCAACCTGATGTTCTGGTACCTCGGCGTGATCAACAAAACGCAAAATCAAGGGCCGGGCCAGGGTCAGAACGCGAATGCTGGTGCACCGAGCGCGCAGGCGGCTGGTAATGGGGCTGCGCTTTCTGACAAGGAACGGGCTGATAAGGAGAGACGTGAGCAAGAGGAGCGGGAGCGCGCGGAGAAAGAACGTGAGAAGCAGGAGAAGAAGGAGAGCCAGCGGAGAGGCAGTCTTACCAAGCCTGCACCAAGCGGGTCACCTTCACGGCGAGCGGAGATGCCCGTTAGGGGACCCCAATACGAGATGCAGCATAGGGCGATGGAGCAGGGCTACGGCGGGTTCGGACAACCCAATGGCAGTCCTTCGATACGGACATCGTCTGCGCCCCCGATGCCGATGAACTCTCCCCACCGTTCCCCATCACCCCAGTCCTCGCAGTTTTCAGTACAGCTAGTGCAACCCCAGCCGCGAAACTCCGGTAGCCCTGGAAGCGCGACCAGTCAATACTACGAGATCAGCGAGCCGTCGCAGGTCTCCTCGCAGCAGCATCCCCTCGTCGCAACTGGTGCCCCTCAGCTACCGCCCGGCGCAATGCCCCCAATCAACGTCGAGCAGTCGTGGATGTCATCCGGTGTCAACCAAACTTCGACCTCACCACCACCTCGACAAAACTCGCCCCCGACTTCTCCTGGGGCTCGTCGTCCGCGATCGCCTCCACAGAATAACCGATATACAAATCAGCAGGAGAAGCCCTACGGCGGACAGGGTGTGGGAGGGAAGTCACCGGGGCGTTCGTTGTCCGCGACCGTGGCGCCGTCGCAGCCCATGGCCTCGATGAATGGGAAGGTGAAGAAAGTCATGAGTGCACATGCAACTCCGGCCAGGCAGTCCAGTGAGGACGAGGACGTTCCACTCGCGGTGTGGCAGCAGCAGCAACAGCGAAGAAAGGAGTTCTGAGCACATCACCACTCGGCTGAGTGTTGGACTCTTCCACAAACACTATTATCCTGGAGGTACATTCTTCGTCTGTCCTGCGTTTGACCTGTTACTCTTTGACCCTCTTGTATATCCCCACCATCTTATCTCAGCCATGTTCCATAGTGTCCGGTTCCCAGGTTTGTCTCTTTCCGTCTTTCGTCGCTTGTGTTGTGTGTTTTCGTTCTCTGCCATATAGACCTTCCCTGCATAGCTATGACCGGGCGATTCTCCTGACCCTCGCCACTACGTACTATTGATCCACATTGCACACTTCCCCACCCCATCAGCATTGACGTCCTGTTCCCTCATGCATAGTTCTGTGCCTTGTTTCTCAAGGACACTCACATGTTCCCCTATAATCACAAATACTCCCAAGCTCGCGGCTTCGAGCTCTCGAGACTTGAGATCTTGAGACTCGAAAGACTGACCTGCGCACGCCCCTTCCAGTCACCGCTTGCCTCCCTCTAACATGAATAACCTTCGCCACCGCCCGACGCCACTCCACCGCCTTCCACCGTTCGGCGACGGCGCACGTCATGCATCATGTCTTGCCGTTTCCAGGACCCTTCAAGATTCTGCTATGATCCTGAACACGTACAGTACAGTAGAATATACTTCCCATCCGCTTCTATATTCATGCCGAAGAGCCCCAGGCCCTGTTCTGGTTTGGACTCGACCACTTTCCTTCCATGACAGTTCAGCCGTTGTGTCAGTATATACTAAAAGAGTACGAAAGTTTCACATGTACAATGCTGCTGGAGCACGCCGTGCGGCATCTGTACGATACACTTCTACATCTACGCAATCGTTATAGAACCTCTAATCTTTATCCGACGTCTAACCCTTGAGGGGTTCTCGAGGTGACTAGTGCTGTTGTGCACATGAGTTGGAATGCCATTCGAGCGCGATGCATATCAAGTGGATATATACGCATGACGTTGAGGCCTGTCATTCAATCACGGATCAGATTCTGGCATCTCGGTGTACAGCTTCACCAGTCACACTTCGGAGGACGATATGAAATAGCATCTGGGAGTCTAGAGAACAACCGTTTGGCTGAGAAGTACCGGCCACGGAAGCAGATGCATCTTTGTCGCCCATCGGTGCTGTTACCTGGACTTGATGCATGATGAGCAAGGCAAAGACAAAGGTCCACAAGTTGTCTAGCGCGGAAGACCTCGTCTCCCCTAGGCTGACGATGAGAACCTGTTGAAGTGAGGGATGGACGGTCCTACATACGGAAAACCAAGTCTGCGACCTATCTGCAAGTGTACTTCGCACGCGGTCCTGGGTCCATCGCCGCTGCCCCCGGTCCATACTGGCGATGAATGCTTGTCAACCGCACAGACGTAGACACCGACTTATTCGACAATCATACGAGGTTCCGGCGCTTCAAAGCGGTTCTCCATGAGAAGTTCATTATGGCTATGTCGCTGAGGATACGGAATGGAATCATGAGAACATACACCGCATCGCATCACAACCACTACACCATTCAACCATGTTATCACTTCCCTACAGATCCCCTATATACCAGTATCTGCTTGACTTGGCAAAGAT
>KN050094.1:27700-73484 GCA_000743315.1 Lignosus rhinocerotis TM02 | reverse complement strand
TCTCAAGCATGGTAATCCATGTCAACATATAGATTGCAGCCCAGGATACTTACCCTTGAAGCAAGTTATAGTGCAATGTCTGCATGACCCCAGATCTGTTTTGGTGGACACGTCACTTTAAAAACTCAGTAGTCATGAGCACAAGAGCATGTTCCTGGATGTCCTGACTGAGCTTGTATTGTGCCATGTCTAACTACACAACCGTATGAAAAGGGGGCTGAGCACCAATGAGCTCTGAGTCAGAGATGGCTATGAAAGAAGTTCGGGCTGCGCCCATTGATCATGCATTGGGTGGCCTCTTGAATCGTCTATTGCTCCCTCGAAACTTATCCTCCTGCATTGATACTTCTCATGAAGACGTGTTACGCTATATTCTACATCTTCCAGTAAGTTTTACACAGATATACACCTTGCAGGACGCAACTGTGAATTTCTCGGTTTTTTCGTGTCAAACGTGCACTTGCGTCGTCGGAGTTTGAACGGCAAACAAATCGAAAACAGCTGTACTGGCGGTCGGGACCCAGTAAGCTCAGAAAGGTATATTATCTGTCCCCAACCAATGGGGGTTGGCGTTTAGCGAATTCCGACAAGGTATGAGAGGGTATGAGTTGGGCAAGGATCCATGCTTAGCGGTCCAGAATGGGATGGTGTGTGCCACAGAAACCCAGGCGGGCGGCTGGCATGCTCGCAGCATTATGGCGGGCTGGCTCGAGACAGCCCTGCCAGCAGTGCCCTGGCGGAAAAGAAAACGCGTGTTATACACGCGTTCCCTGCTTGTTTCAGCGGTGGACGAGGCGGCGCCAACAGATCTCTATGGCACTTGCTCACCATACACCGTACAGGGCCGGCGCATTCTTCGCCCTGAGCGATTGCACTGTACTTTGGCGATGTTAAGGCTTCTGAGTTTTCTCCGACCGGACTGGATGCGCAGCTGCTTCGCGTCCTCACAACCGGTGATGACATCGATAGGGTCAGTACAATGTAAGTACGTTTGCTATATAGATGTAAGAGTGTGGGACACTGTAGGCAGAGGTTTGCCGCGATCACTGTGGGTCTGCCATGAGATGATAGTGTAAGTGTTGTGTGAAATGAATGCACTAACTGCGGTTGTTCTGTACTACATGGGCCTCTAGACAACACGATGCGCGTAGAAGATGTAAGGATGTTGATAAAGCTCAGACATGAAGCTCAAAAGTTTTGATATTGTTCGTTGTTGCACGAGTCCGTCGCACGTATGTAGTCGACGGGTTGTACTGCACTGAGTACATAGTACTTTGGTTGTTGCACTAGTAGTAGTATTAGGTTATTGCCGACGCAACGGGCGTTTGGTCCGTTTGACCTTTCTGGGCTTAGCGTTGCGCGAATACCGCCCACCGGTTGAGTTTCTTGTCTCTTTCCTGCTCACGCGTCTGCTGAGTCTTTATATTTTCTCCTTCATCCTTATTCCCTCCTTCTACCTTTCTATATCATCTCCTCGCCAGCACTCCTGCTCGGCACGTTCTCTCCCGCCTGTCTCTCCCGTCTCTCCTTCACCACCTCGTCCTACCATCCCTCTAATACCATCATTCCCATACATCCCTTGTAATCTGTGTAGTTTCCGCCCTATCATCACCCTACTCGATATTCCGCGACAATGACCAACTTTGGCATGCCATACTTCCTCGAAGACACCACAGGTCAACTCACCGGTTCTGACTATATCGACCTGCACAATCGTATGCATCTCATCCTTAAGCCCACCCTCAGCGGCCCCCACCATTCTGCATACGTTATTTACGACATATCTTCCTCTTCTGGCGGTGGCCGTGGCGACCTCCCTGTTCCTCTTGCCATCCTCACCTTCGGGTCCAATCATGCTTTCCACTCCATCAAGATCGGCGACGGCGACTATATCCCCATGAACAAATATCTCACACAGAGCGCAGTGTTCAGTGGGTACGTGATTTGGTCGTCCTCGGGCCGAAAGTGCATCACTGAAAGTCTTCTCCAATCCATCGCAACAGCAATTCCAAGTCCCGCAAGTTCAAGGCTGCTGACGGCCAGGAGTACCGGTGGACGCACCAATCTGACGGGGAATGGCAGGTTAGTTACATATTTTTCCTGCCTGTCTCGCAGACTCTGACCACTAACGAACCTGCAGTGCACGAACGCCAGCAATAATTATCATGTCGCGACTTACACCATGACGCCAGCAGGAGAACCCCAGTATTCGAGCTCATCAGGCTGTATGCTGACCGTAGAGGAGGCTTACCCGCACCTCATTGGTGGTCTGTCGTCGCTCGTTTCGTACCATCATCCTACGCTTCACTCAGAAACTTACAGAACTGCTCGCATCACTCATCGTCATGCGACACCTGGAAAGGTCTAAGATGTAATGCCCTAACCTCATCATACCGCCGTCGCCATTACATGTGTCGTCCTAAAGCATATGGACTCCTCGAAGACAAGAAGCCACTTCCTGCCCAAATCAAGTACCTCGCCTTTCGAGCAAGCCTCATCATCCTGTGCCCCAGTGCAGCTCTTGAACCCTCGCCCCGTGCTATCCATCATCGCCTCCCACCGGTTTTTCGGGCTGTGCCCTTCACGTTACCCTACGCCTACGCTATAATCTATAATCTTTGCCATTCCGACCATACATATCATTCCATATAGTCTCCGCAGCCACCAAAATCGTTGTATACATATGTATAATTGCTACACCATCGTAGATATCAAGCAATGTTGACGTACTAACTGTCTACTCTACCACTATTACCGGATCCATTCCATTGCCTGTGATTGACCCGACATTGCCTGGCTCTTATAATAATTGAATGTAATCGTCTGCTCCCTGATAGTCCATACATGTCGTGACTACAAAGGACTCTTCGCCGATGACTCAGCCAGGAGCAAACTTAGGGTACGATTAATGCCCGAGACGACAGCAGCCATGAATCTGTCGCCGTGCGATCAGGGGGCGGTTCTATCGGTCAAGTCAAGGCGATGCACATGTGTCGTACTGCCGTACACAACACACTGCTACGTTGTTGAAACCAAAAATCAAGTTGCCGCCAACTATCACTGGGAACAGCCTCTTGCGCTTCGGATTGGCTGTCGGCATGGACGCCCCCACATTGCACATCTCTGCTGCGACGACTCTGGCACACCCTAGACAGCATAATGATTGGCGTGGTAGGATAATGGCAAGTCAGCTTCTCTCAGGACTCGAACCTCACTCACGACCTTGAAACCACGTGGCATTGGGGCACAAACCTTGGGTGATAGCTGTGCTAGAGACATAAACCGTATGTTTGGACGGTGTGCACTGGACCGGGTACACGTTCACGCCTGACTGGGAGCAAGCACCTCACGAATCTGAGCCTGCCAGGCACCTATAATCGTGACCTACGCGTCCTGTGACGACCACGCAACGGGTTTCGCATGGTCGTGCGTGCAGCGCTCCACGAGCTGCAGCTGAATCCGCGGGTTTGGGTTCTCTACAGTCAGATTCCGACGAGAATACTACGGACGTCAGACATGAGTGTCCGCTCCCAGGCTTGTATAGCTTTCGGACCGACTGATGCGCAGCTCCAGCTCATTCCACAGGGCTCGACCCACCTCTGAGCGCTGATCGTTTACCTCAGCAACTGTGCTTGAGATTGTCCTGGGTGCGACCAAGAGTGGGTGATTCTTTGCGCGGGATGACAACTGGAGGTAGATCCTCACACAGCCCTCTTGGTCGATTCTCGTTCTCCCACTTGCCATCTTGCTTCATCATCTCCACGATACTATGCCTCGAGACCACCGTGAAGTTCGGCTACGTGACACAACGCTCCTTTCTTGCCATGGCGCATCTTCCTGTTGCTTGGAGGCTAGGGCTGATACGGGCTATGAGCATGTAGTGTCCTCTTTGTCCGTTGCCCGGAACGCGATTTGTGCCGCGGAGTCGATCCTGCAGTTCTGCAGGAAAGGCAGAGAAGGTAAATCGCATTAAACGGCTATAAGCCCACGGTCAAACCGATAGCTACCGCAGGTGTCTGCATGGTATCAAGGAAAGTAAGCATACAAGAGAATAGGGAGAGTGATCAGCACAGCACCGACAAGACAGTAAGTCGTATTTGGGACAACCAAAAGGAGCGTGAAAGGTGATACAGACGCGCAGATTTAGGCTACACGGGATTGCCATCGCAAACAGCGATTGAGAGCAGAGTGACAGGAAGGAGGGTGGGTGAGAGACAGTATAGATGTACAGGAGGGAAAGAAATGGTGAGGGTATATCCGCGGCAGCGAGGACGAGAGCGAGGAAGAACTAGATAGTGGAACGAGAATTGCGACGGAGGCTTGGAGGCAGAGTCAGCTCCTCCGGCAGGGGACCATGAAGACCGGCAGACAAGCACGCCTGTTCAAGGCGACTGCGAAGCTCATCCCGACGCGCGCGTTGCACTGAGACATCGGATGAGAACGTGGCAGAAACCTGGGAAGCGGTGGACGAACCTGGGCATGGCCAGAGGGCATTGAGCACATCTAGGGGAATGAGAAACGTCTTGGCTAACTCGAGGGCGTTCCCTAGCATACGGTTGTACTCCCACAGCCCGAGACAGATTGCCACCTGGCTTGAAAACCACGTCACCTGGAACGGGCGGCGCGAGAGCAGGTGGCCTTGAGTCTGCTCAATGTGGAGCACCGATTCCTTGACGCGATTGGCCACTTGGACCTGGTAGAAGACTGCAGCAAAGCCGGTCATTGATCAGTCATGTCAGGGGTCGACGTGAGCTTGAGACCGGGAACTCACGCCACTCCTCGGCCTGCCGGCGATTGAACATGGGGAGCGGTGCCGGTAGGTCACCACCTTGTAGTCTGCTAGAGCTAATCAGGGTTGAGAAAACGATGCACAAAAGTGTTAGGAACATACCGGCGGAATTCGTCCGTAATGGTCATACGAGTGCTATAGGAATAGTTGACGAGGCACAGCCCGCACACGTCAGTTCTGCACGTAAGGTATGGCATGAAGATAGAGGTAGAAGACGCACTTGTACAGGTACTCCCGGCAGATGTACATCAGCCCGGTGTCAAGATTGCAGACGTGCATATCGAGCGCGTCCTGGATTTCGCGCGTTTCCTGGAAAGCGTTGATAGCAAAACTGGCGCGTTCGTCCGTAGTCAGAGACTCGACCCTCTGGATGCAGCTACAGCTGTTCCACAAAAGCATGCTACGGCAGTATAGTGCCCATACGGACTCCTTCGGCGATTGACCCGACGCCTGCTGATGCCCAGGCATACGCTCAAACGCTTCGCCGGGGAAGAGGAGGGCATACTGACGCCACGTGTGAGCCAAAAATACGCCGATCAGGCTTTATTTGACTTACGTTAGAAGGCTCCGCAAGAGTAAGTTCAGCAGGCTCCGTATGAAAGGCAGAACAATGCGACGTGTAGGCGGAGACAAGGGTGAGCGCGCACCAACAAAGGCGGCGGCATTCCTCCTTGCGGATGTCGGTTTCAGACCAAGTAGGATCCCAGGGCGCGTCGTACGAGCAGGTGTAAGACAGGTGATCCGGAATAGTGGGAGAGCTCGGCGGCACAGTGTAGACGATACAAGAGCACCTACCGGGACGCCGGTAGCCATCAGGTAAGTCTGCAACGGGGGCTGAACGTGGGCGGAAGCGGCTGGCACATGGTTCGTCGCGATCCAATGAGTAGAGGGAAAGAACGTGTATGATGCGGTCGAGCAGTTGCAAAGCGTTGCTCGCCCCATCCGGTGAGTATAACGGGTGAGACGACGACTCAAAGAGGGCAAGGATCTATCATTTGTTTAAGAGAAGACGCCAATGGCACAAGAGCAAACTCACAAGGGCAGCGCCTGCAGAGGTATAATCGAAAGACTGAGCATTGCACGCCTGTTCCAGGGACTCTTGAGCTCGCGCGCGGAAGTTGAGCGCGAGCTCGCGACCGTGGCTTCCGAGCTCTAGTTCGCTAGACTTCATCAGAGTGGCCATCGCAAGCGCGGACATTACGAGAGGCTGCATGTGTTCTCGACGGCTATGATCATGCAGGTCCCGGAAGAATAGGTTCAGATTAATGAAGGAGAGCCAGTAACTGCTGGATGTGAAACTACGATCGCGATGTCAACGGCTTAGTCGAGGACACACAGAGCTGGATCGGCACGCACAGAAAGTTCAGGTCGGATATAATATTCTCCATACTAGAAGTGCTAAATCAGTGTACGGGTGAACGAACCAGACGACAATCCTCACGATTGTTCTCGTGACGTTGGATTGTACTGGTCCAGAAGGTCGGCCCACCAATCGTGTGGGTTGTGAGCCAGAGGAGGAGAGAGTGGTATAAAGGCAAACTTGTCTTGTTCTTCATAATGTTGACGAGAGATATTGACGTCGATGGGTCGAGCGAACGACTTGCTAGGATCGATTGGGTCCATGATCACTGAAGGGCGACGAAACGATGGTGAGAGCTCATCCTAACGCGACTGAATAAATACTCGTCGTCGAATATTACTCCGAAGACGGGCTAGATGAAAAGCTCACTTTAGGGTATATTGCGTCGGACGCCGTCCCCCGCGGAGGTATCGAGGTATCGATATACAACTGGCCTGGCGGCGGGGGAATGTGCATCCCATTCATGTCATCCATTGCACTTCGCGACGAGAGCTGGCCTCTCCTAGTACCGCCTGTTACGTTCTCCTTCACTTTGACATCGAACGAGAGCACATTGCTCTCACCCTCTGCGTTCATTTTCCGCTTCTTCTTCGCTGAAGCGGAAGCCGGCTCTGCATCCGGCGGACGTTTCTTGCATGAGCGTTGTCTTGTTCCAGGTCGCTTGTCAGGTCCACGTCTCTTTGGAACGGCGTCATATTCGCATTCGTTATTGCGCCGGAGGCAGTTGTGGCAAAACGGGCGGGTGGAGTCGCAACGAATCTTCCGCGCTCGGCTGGAATGTCAACAAATTAAGGGCGACTAAAATCTCATGACCAACTTCAAGAAGGTGACTCACCATTGCCGGCAGGCGATGACAACCGTAGAGGCCTCTCTTCTTGGCGGACGGGCTGAAGTCGGGTTGCTGCCCGATGCGTTGCTCCTCACAGGACCAGACGAGGAGGGTAGTGAGATCTGGGACCCCTGCTCAGCTGGGGAGAGCGTTGCTGGCTGTCGAGAGGGTAGCGATTGCGCTTGATCACTAGACAATCGAACCTGAGTTTCTGGAATGCGAGGATGAGGTTGAGACAAATGCATGGAATATTCCGCGCCAGGGTTCATGGCAGCCGGATGAAGGCGAGACGACGGAATAGCTAAATCCAGCATCGGGTGTCCATGCAGAACGAGGTCGGTAGGTGGGTGAGAGGGCGGCGGATGATGGTGCATGGTTGGAGGGCTCGGGAGTTGTAGTGTTTCCAAGATATGGGGATCTCGGGAATGCGGATCCACAGCCGGAGCGGAATAGCGAGCGTCAAAGGTCGAGGAGGGCGGCAGGAGTTGGTTAGAAACATCGTATTCAAAGTGACCAAGGTGATGATACCGGGCTTTTTACGCCAATCGGACATGTGAACCCTGTGTTCGCTGCAACGAGATAAGGTATACGTACAGTCGGGCGTTGCGTACGAGGCCTCAAATATAGGCGAATGAAGATCTGAACCTTCTTCACTAGACTGGACGCCCTCTTCGATGACGGACATGTGAGGGAAGGGGGTATAGAGATCGCCGTTCGAGCTGGCGACCATGTCGGGGGAATGTGTGGAGGTAGAGTAGACGAGGGATTGGCGGCGTCAAAACATGGGGAGTTGAAGAGGGAGTGGATAGATATGAAAACCACGCGAGAAGGGCCTCTCAACCCAGAGCGGGTCCCATACCCACGGTGTAGAGTTGGGCGAGAGGCGCGCAGATCTCTCTGGATCTGCTAGAATCCTGGAAGATTTCAGCAAGTTTGACAAATTCCTCACACACTGCAGACCGGCCGGGATGGGAAGTCCTGGGTAGACGCAACCGTCACGCAGGAGGTTGTCGCAATTTGCCTTGGATTCCGGGAAATCGCCTGCAGATTAAGAACGATAACCCTTCCGTCCCGAGGCTTTCACGGTGCACGGAGTAGGTGATGGCACAGACTCGGTACTCCAACGAGTGGTGTTAGTACTAGTCCTGTGGTGGTGGCGGAGGTCAAGGACGTATGAGCTAGAGTTAGGGACTAGTGGGGCATCTGGAAAAGGGTGTGAGAACACAGATGGGCTATGTGCAAACTGAGACTTGCCTGCGAAAATCGAATAACTGGAGCAGGGACGATTCGGATGGCTGAGGCAGGCTGATGTCTTCTCTCGCAGCTGTTCGAGAGAGGGCAAGCGATTGGTGGGCTCATCGCGCTGTCAGACTAGCCACTAGCCGCAAGCGAGCCCACACCGAGATTCTCGCGCTGAACGATCCTCTACCACTGCATCGTGGTCAGTGCATGGCTATTCTCCTCCTCCCTCAGGCCTCCTCCAACTCCTACGCCTCAATCCTCATCCTCCGTCCTCCCTCCCTCCCGTCGTACAGAACACACCACCCACCCGTCCCGTCCAATACTCAGGTCGTCCGAAACATGTCCTGAGTCTTCCTACCCCATCTCCGTACTTTCCGACTGATCTTGTCAGCTCTCTTGTCCACGGTCTATCCCGCCCCCACATGCTCCGCCTCCCAGGTCCCAAGGTCCCAACAAAATCCCACGAATCATGTGCGCTCATCCGAACGTGATATCCCCACAGATTATGTACAAGTAACTACCCGACAATTCAGAGCGAATGTCTGTAGACATCCGCCGTATTCAATTCGTTTCCTCGGCATCCATCCTGTGCGCCCTTCTTTGGCAAAATCTGTCCTCGGCCGCCGCTCCCCTTCCCGAGCGCCACTGTTTCCGTCTGCTCTCAAGGTCCCCTCGTTGGCTACTCTTTCTCTCCCTCACCATTCCGCAGCTCTAGCTCGAGCTCACTGATGATCCATGACGACACAAAGCCGTCAAAGTCCACCCACCAGTCCGGCCCTCCCTCTGCTCTCACGCTTTCCTTGGGACAATACTGCTTGACCGTCTTGTTATCTCCGACAATGTGAGGCATCCTTTCCGCCGCACGGCGCCCTTCCTCCACACTAGAAGGTCATTCCAACATCTTCTCCTCCTCTTTGAAACGGTTCCTCTCCGGTCATATCGACATCTGCGCGCGATATCCTCATTGCCCGCTTGCGTTTGAACTTAGCCTTTCATCTCACCAGGCTACTGATCGGAAGCTACACGCGCCTGTCGTGTAGAACTTCAAGCCCTCCCGTCTTGGAAGATGATCGTTTGAATGACTCAAACGCAACCAAGCCACGCGAGGTTCATGTTCTCAGAGTCAAAGCTTCTCAAGGTTGGCCGGAAATATCCTTGACGGATTGGTAACTTTATGGTTTGGTACCACAGGCCTGGTCGTCCTAGTAGTACACGTGGTCCACCGACATGGGTCTTGAGCATTCAATCTTGCAGCCTCTGTTCTCCGCCGTGACTGACCCAGTGCGATTATTCTTCCAGTCATGGGTGAGTCGTCTTCTGCCCTCAGCGATCAAGAGTTTTGCTCTCTCAGTGTAATTTACCACTTACTTTGATCATAGTCTGAGCCTATCGTTTGACAGTTGACTATATGTCGTCTCTTCTGTTGTCACGAAATTTAGTCTATATGGGTGGCAAACTCCAGGTAGTTGGGTGTGCTGTAACTTGATGTTCTGACGTGTTCACAGGCTCCTTCCACTGGTCCTGCTCGATTGACGTGTATACCTCCCTATCTTGTCGCTCTTGGTCTTAAAGGGGGGGTGGCTACCGGTGTCTTGGTGCCGATTGTCTTCCGAATGTCACAATTATCTGTCTCACTAAGCCTGCGACGATACCGCCAATGTTGCGACATGAGGACAACATATGTTTGCGCTCTTTCCGTCGACTCGTCCCGGGACTCCGTGGCCCCCGCTCCGAGGGGACAGTGGTGAAGGTGTTGCCAATTCGCTATGCGTGATGATTCCTCACGCCCAACGCGTTGTGTTAACATGTACTCAATTGTAATTCCTTGGCCGGTGGCTTATCAGACGCAGACGCGAGGGCCATCGATCTCGACGACTTCCATTGATGATGGGACCGGTGCGCGGGCCTGCTTTGGCGGCAACATTACAGGTCGAGGGCCGTTTGAAGAAGCGAAGTACGGTCGGGGCGCCTCGAATCAGGGGGCTCGGCACCGCCTGCATATGCCATGGTCCTCCACCAGTAGCGCCTAGAGTGGCCGACGGCTAAGACTTCTGTAGGCCTCGTTGGTCTCCTGTTACGTCTACTGGTTATAGTTTGTTCTTACATACCTTTACTAGACGCGCCTTATCAGGTTATTTGTGCCCACCAGTCCCTGGGCAAGCGGTCCACCTGGCCGCCCGGTGGCTTTAGAAGCAATCCGGGGAACAAGCCAGAGGTTGTGTGCGACAGTCCGGCAACGCCCTGATCTTCGAAGTGGTCCTGAGATGGGAACTGGAAAGCAAGGGCGCCGGCGTTTGAATAGTGATATATATATCGTCGTTCAACCCTGACTGCCCCGGTGGAATCGCCTTCCTCTCGCGGATCATTGGATGTCGTGGTGTGCGCTCTTTCTTCCACGAACGACGTTGCGGAGTCGAACTGCGCTCGCAGTGGGAAATGGGCTCACCGTGGTGAGGACCTCGGTACCGAACCCAAGGCGGGGGAACTCAGGTCGTCGAGTGTGCTCGTACTCCGTTCATGCCCCGTCTAGGAAGAAATCGAACGTCACTGTAAGCAGTCACCCACAAGGCGCTGGAGCATTATGCCTCGTTATCTCCGATGTCCTCGACATTGTCATTAACGCGCTTACAGGATAACCCCGGCACGTTCGCACATTGACTACTTAGCAATACATGAGAATGCGCACGAATTGTCGGATCAACGTTTTGCGCAACGCCTGTACAAGTAATATTTACTTTTTACAGCGCTTCCAATGTGTTGGACAATTCTCCCTGTAGCGATGCCGAATGATATCCGTTCTTTCGCCCTATCCCGCTCGCCGTCAGCCTTTAACGTTCTACCACCAGTTCCACCCTCTTTTTGACACCCTTCTGGTTTCTGTTACGGGAGCACTCCCACATCAAAATTCAGAGTTTGCCATTCTTGTTAACCATCTCCTCTCCTGTGCAGGCCCGATTGTCCGTCTTAGACCCGCGTCCCTATTCAGGTAGCCAAGGTACGAACATTCTGTGTCAGGGACTTTGCCCGTAGACATTCCCTGAAACATATCCAGTACTGGACAGGTTGCGGGAGTCGTACCCAATGTTTCCTCCGTCTGGGGCGACCACGCCTGTCATCCAGCTGATCTGACGGATCGAATCGTTAGGTGCGCTCAAGGCGGCCGACGCGTAGGTGGGATCCACACGTATGCTTAGCGGAATGGGAAGCATGTTCGAGATTGACGAAGACGGGTCACCCGACTGTCTCGACCTCAACGTGTGGTAAATTTGTCCTCGATCATTCTTCGAAGCGTAAGTTGCGCAGGTGGTCGGTGGGATCACTGTGCACACCCGAGAATAAGCCCTGGCGGTCCCCTGCGTATGTCGAACCTATAAGAACGTCTGATTATGGAGAACCAAATTTTAGGGCGATGCGTGGTCCTTTGCATCTTTATCTCGTTCGTATAATGCTTCCGTGGTGTGGGTAATGTACGCATCGGATCACTCTTAATTCCACTCGATTGGTCACGTCTTATACTCTTACATAGATATGTCCCTTAAGGAGACTGAAAATGAGTAATGGTACCAGGAGGGTTACATGTCCTCTACTCAAGCTTGAGATATCTACTCACTCGAACCTGGGGATCAGGTGGGAACGCGAACAATTTACGCTCGGTACCGAAGTTTGCCCTGGATGTCTTTGGAGCGAGACCCTAAAAAGCAAACGAGAGAATCTGCCAGAAGTGAGACCTCCATGAGTCCAATCTTGAGGGTGTTCTGGGTTTTCCTCCACACGAAGACCAAAATGCGGCCACATTCGAAGAGTCGGCTACGCTCGGCGATTAGCGAGCGGGTGCATGCTGGGAGAATAGGAAGATGTACTATACTGATCGGAAAGGAGTAAGTTGACGTATGACTCTCTAGGTACATATGAAGGAAGCATTCAACATGCATATGAGATATAACAAACTGGCTCTCGAACGTTGTGGTGTTAACAGAGCCTTCCCTTGGCCTGCCAGTGGATTACTAGGTAACAAGTATGAAATATTACTGAGACAATCTACCCTCATCCACCCGCTTCGAGCTTCTGCTGACCGCATGCTCACCGAAGCAGCCATGTAGTCGCGGTGGAATACCGTCTGTCACACATACATGTTGATATGAAGGACCGACAATTGGTGAGCGGCATGGTTGTCGCTGTGGGCAAGATCAAGACATTAATGGGCAATAACAAATCATCGCAATACTACAGATTCTGAACTATATGATGCTGGCGACTTATCATCTACTACGGGTGGGTAAAGCTGAGCCCAGTGGCGAGGATTACACGAGTGGCATCCGAGAGTCTCTGTACGGGTACGCCCGTCGCCCGCCCGGTTCTATAGCGGCATTGCCCATTTGGTAAGCGCCTAAATCTTGCACCTGTGATACACGCTCCCTCGACCTCAACCTCTACTTCGACCGCCCCCCATCCCCTTGTCGTCGTCCGCACTCACGCCCAACCCATGGCCTCCGTCATACACTATGTACTTACATGCTGTATGCGAGCGCATTCACCCCCTCCGGTTAGTCCCGCAAGGAATCCCATGAACAGCGGAAGAGGTCTAACTTTCACTATAGAATGGCCCAGACGAACACACCCCGTTCATTCAGCCAGCGGATGACGCTCCTCTGTAAGTATTGCGACGTACCTTTTGCTTTGCTAGCACCTCTTACTCTTCCGCACAGACCGCGAAACTACACGGTCGACCACCAAAAGATGAAGGAACGGCTAGGGTACATTGTCCGCTCTAAAGAAGGGTATGTCTCTATATTGCAGCTGCAGCAGATCTCGACTCAATCATGTGGCACAAAACCTCTTACATCCATCCAGGAAAATGGTCAATGTGAACCAGCCGCTTCCTTTCAATTTGCACAACCGTCCCGCCTATGGGCACACGGACCGTAGTTTGTCCGCCAACACGACTCCACCACGCCCCACATCGTCCACGAACCCTTCGCCTGATTCTCCCTCAACCTCCGCTTATCCGAACCACCACCACCATGTCTCATATTCGCCTTCCCGTGAACCTTCTCCCTCAATACAAACAAGTCATTCCACTTCGTCTCTACACCCTGGAGATGCATCGTATCTCCCACCAGAAGCTGATCCCGATGGTGGCCTACGGCGGCCCATTTTGAACGTTAGGCTCGTCCGTGGTCCTGGCGGGTTCATAGCTGGAGGAAGGGTACGACAGGGGCGAAGTGCAACACGTGGACGGCTGGGCCGGTTCGGCGAGGGTCCTGAAGACACGATTTTGCGCAGCAAACAGGTTGAACACTGCGGCGACGGAGTTCTTGAAGTCGTGTCGCCGTCGACGCCGGGGGATCATAGCCAGGACAGAGTTGTCCGACCGGACGCACACAACGGGAGCGGCCTACAGGCCGATGGGAGCGGTAATGTTGTGTCGGACCGCAAGGCATCGTTCTTCGCATCCGAATTCACAATAGAGGGCGTCGGAAATATCTCCCAGAGTTGGGGAGAGTAACTGCTGCGTGCGTGTAATGCCCCATTTTCTGCGGGACCGAGGACGTACAGTGCGACGATTACACGTCTGTTATTCGTGTTCTCTCCTTTGATACGGGTTTGGAATGACCTTGACGAATACTCATGTATTCATGATGCGGCTCCTGCGCGTTACCTATAGCACACACACACTCGCTCATTCCCCATCCGAGCTTGGATACAGACGCTATACGACCTCTTATTTCCATCTGAAAACATCCCATGTCAAGTCCAGATTTACTCACTCAGGTGTTTACGATCAGTGTCCTCCTTAGCATCTTGGTTTGCCATGAAGTCTGGCCGTTATATATTGTATCATTTAGTAACTCCCATGATCGTACTATAGCACTGAACACCCGTTGCCATCGCCTTTGTATGAACGGCAAGATTCCCTCCTCTGACGCACTAGTCCGATATTCATCGCAGATATCCGTATTGGCGAGAACTCTCGTAAAGGATCAAGAACCGGTACTACTACTAATAGCAGTACTACTACTACCGTTCTTGGGGCCCATCAAGGCAGTTCCGTCCTTGCCATTGGCATACGCGACGAACCCGTTAGGGAAGTCGACAGGTTCTGGTTCCCAATCCTCCTGGCAGCCACGCACGACCATCGCACGGATGAGCTCCTCCGATGGCGCCTTGGACCGCAAGACACCGTTATACATATTGCAGACGAGATCACTGAAGTTCATCCAGTCGTCGACAATTTTGTCCTGCACATGCTTGAGCAGAATGCTAACTGTGCGCTCATCCTCGATGTATAATCGCAACCGCGTCGCGATGTTGTGTGCATCGCGCTCTAGGTTGAGCGGGATGGTTTTGATAATGGACTGCGCAGAGTCTGCGCCAGCCCATGCGTTCTTCTGCGTGTAGTCCAAACGTGGGAGTGCGGTCTTGCCGTCGGGACCAACGGGGTCGCTATCAAGTGCGTAGACCATCCGTACCTTTTGGACCCAGTCGCGCAGGCTACCTGTGACAATGTCGACGCCTGACTGAATGACATCCTCACATGCCTGTTTAAGCTCGTGGTCGATCCCCTGTCAGACACAGAGATGGATCAGGGTCATGCGGCGAGAAGTGTCAGTGTATTTAATCCCACAGCGGCCGCAAGTTAGGGCTCGAAGAGAAGACACTCACGTGGCGGACATCAGTCAGGTCCTCGTCACGAGGCATCCCGAGAGAAGTCAAGAGGGCGTTCGGAAGAAGAGATGTCGTCCTGCCGAGCATTGAAGCCAGGGTCTCTGAGAGAATGCGTGAGCGAGCTGGCGTGTGTGGGACCGTTTCGTCGGACTTACCATTCATCCCCGAAAGGTCGATTCCCCGGTCGACATTCCGGTGCACGAGGTCGAGATTTTGGGCCATCTCTTTAAGGATGAGCAGGTGACGGGCGAGGAACAGTTGGCCCTCAAAGACAGATGACGGCGGATTCTTCGATTTGAGCGTCTCGCCCGCATTCACAAGCGTCAGCCTACAATAGTTGATGGCTTCTTGTGCCAGGTCGTCGAATATGGCAGGCTATTGCATGCGGTCAGGAATTGGAATCGGAGCTTTGTACAAAGCTGTACCTGTACGAAATCTTTGAGCTGAGAAAGAACCCAGACCGTCTTTTGCAAGGTTGGATACCACGTTTCTTGCTTGTCTAACGACTTTAGCTGGAAGATCTGGCTAACGCTTTGCTTCTCCTTGCTCTCCGTGCTAGACGTCGGTTTCCGTGCGGCTTGTGAACGCAAGATTAACTCTACTTCCATGCCTGAGATGAATGACCGGACATACCGAGTAATTTGTCTGGGTAGGCTAGATCCTCTGGCGTCGGCACATAGTACCTGATCTCCGACTGAATGACAGATTGTGCCTTGAAGAAGAGACGTGTCTGCGCATCCTGCAAAACCATCTGTAACAAATGGCTGATGTGGAGAATTCGTAAACCCTTGTGTCGCCGAGGCTGATCCAAGTCTAGAGTGAGTTCCTCAAGTTCCGTTTCGTCGTCCAAAGACAACTCTGGTAGCGATGGGATGTCGAGAACCATTAGAGCCTGAAGGACCGTGCAGACTTCACAGAGCGCAGTAAGACGAGGTTCGTGGAGAATTCGCGGTCGGAGGTCGTCATAGAGATAGTCACAAAGGCCTTCGAGGTACTGACTGGCCGTATCTGTTAGTCGGCCGCGATACGTGACGCGGTCATACACGCACTAGAGTTGCTCCTCACCGGTATTGAAGAACGCCCGGAATAAGGTGAACTCGTCCGTGCATAATTGCTTTATAAAGCTGCATCCAGCTCTGGTCTGCTTGCTTTGTGAGATTCTGATGGGCTCACTTATCTGATGTACTCACTAGCTCTACTAGCTCCGTCTGTGCAGGATTGAGGCCTTTTAGCTCCTCCATCAGGCGATTCACGAGGACACTCTTGCGCGCCGAGAAGTAAGCGATATGACACTCGGTCAGAAGCGCAGAGAGTTCATCAGGATGAGCCTGGGCACGGCGTTCTAACTCAGATAATAGTGGTGCTAGAGGACCTGAGACAGTGTGGAATCTGGTGTACAGTAGATGCATTTGGGCCGTTGTTGAAACATCCTATGGGGGCAGGCAATTAGGGAGTGTGTGATGCAATTTGACTGGAATTAGGAGGTACCTTTTCCGATAGCCTCTTGGATACATCCGCTGTCAGCGCACGGAGGGAGCCAACAAAGTACATCTTGATCAAGGTCATGGCTCGTGTCATACATTGCTGGAAACGAAGCAGGTATATTTCGGATTCTTTGAAGTGTCGCTGTGAATGAGTCAGGACACTGCTAGGTAACAAATAGAGGGTGGCTGACGTGACTCTTCAAGTAGTCGATGCATATGTCCACTCGCTCGACCATGTACAGAAAGTCTGTTTGCAGTACAAGGGTCTCTCCAGGATGATTCAACATGCGCGTTGCATGCTCAAGCTCTTGGAAGTATTCCAGCCTCTCGTCAATGGCAGTAATCACATCCAGAATATGGTCCTATTTGAGGCGCCTCAGCGACGGCAGTTGCAAAACGTCTTTAGTAGAGGAATGGCACTCACTCGTTCCTGGAGTAGCTGCTCGCAAGCGTCCTTCAGACTCCGCCCGCTCTCCTCCACTGATCGCCAACCCCGCAACATATCTTCTACTTTCCTATCAATTTCGTCTATGCGGTGCACTAGTTTGTCGCATGTTTCGAGATGGTCGGATACAGTGCCGAGGTGTGCACGTATGTGCGCTTCTTGACTGTGTGTTACAGAGCGGTCAATGAGCGCAAACCAGTCATAGAATTGTTGGGGCGTCTGTATAGGCTGCTTCGGGTGCAGCGCATGGGAGGTGGTATTGCGATGGGAAGCGGAGACATTTGGTGTGGACGGGCGTGATATCTGACTGAGTTTACCGCGAATGTTTGGGGTGGATGGGCGAGAGGATGAGCCGGGGTCTTCGACGCTGAACTTCACACAGGAGGTTAGCGCAAGAATTGACTGACTTATCGAGAAGACGCACCTTGAGAGGAAGGGTAAATCGCTCACTAGCAGCTTGCACAAAGCTTGCACTCCTAATCTCTATATCTCCTAGCGGCGCAGAGGCTTCCCATTCTTCCACGTTGATGGCAGATTTGGTATGGAGAGTGTGAGGGGGGATATTTTGGGGTCGCTTGCTAGTAGATGCCATAGCGTGTCTAAACGCACCCCAGTAGACGCACGCAAAGAGCAGGGTCAAGAGTGTGGTGTCGAGAGTAAGTTTGTGGTGTCAATGACCAAGTAAGATTGTGTGCGGACGCGTTCCAAGCCACTATCCTGAACAATTGCAAGTCTTCGGAGCCTGGAGTCTGAGCAGAGCTCCAACATTCATATACCCGGGCCTGCACTCGGCCACAGCAGTTGTTTGGGTCTATTTAGCAGCGCCCTCAACCCTCCTTCCTTATTCACAAAACATCACTTGAGTCCAAGCTTTTGTCTGAACCGTCAACAATCTCGCCCATCTAATCCAGCATGTTCCCTGCAACGATGCTTCCACTACCACAAGAAGTTTATCTGATCACCGATGAACTCCTTTCACCCGCAACTTTCTTGTTAAATCGATTCTTGAAAAATCACCTCAAAGAATCCAAACCATCTCCAACCTTGCTCGTCTCTGTTTCCGAGGATATCGGACGATGGAAAGCCGTTGTAGGGAGATCGGTGCGGATCACTCAGAAATTAGACAGCAGGATGAATCCGAGCATTCTTGACCTCAGAACGTGGTCCTCGCTACACACCTCGATCTAGGAAGTGTAGTATTAATCGACGCCATGTCGCATGTAACTCCTGCTCTGGAAACTGGGAGTCATACCACGCTCAGGGAACTATACATTAACATTCGATCGGTATTGGTCACCTTGGACGAAGACACCGAAAAAAAGAGACCCCTAGTAATCCTCGATGACCTTACCTCTATAGAGTGGATCGGGGTCCATACAGACGAAATTGCCCGCTTTGCTCGAGCCTTGTGTATGCTATGCCGGAGGGTGCGGGTGTTTCAGGCCCTTGTACTTTTCATACTGACGTGTTCTACTCAGCACCATACCTCACTCATCTTGCGCCATCACATCACGACGCCTGGTGAACCTGACGAACTCTTCAAACGGCTTCTGCAGATGTGTGATTATCACATCGATGTCTTCCCGCTTTCCAGCGGAAGAAGTGGGTCTGTTAGCGGCCAGGTATTTTCCAGTGATGCTACATCACAACAGCCCGGATACTGAAAGTGACTGCAGGTCGCATTGCACAGTGGCCCCGCTTTCCATGAACCTGTTCATCGGTCGATATCGCGCCAGGCAGCTGTTCAATATCGCTTGACAGAATCCGGAAGCATGTTCTTTGACCGAGGGACTGGGCATGGAGTTTTGTAGGGTTGTTGGGTGCCGATGATGGATGTCCGGTTTCACCAAGAGAAGACAAGATCTTGTACGTATCAGTAAAGTCGCACTACCGGCTCTATCATGCATAAAGCGTTAGCTGCACCGCTTGGATCACACTGTCAATACGTACACAAGTCGCCGTGGGTGAGTAAATCTGATCGTTGTGGGCATCATACATACTGGATGATTCGATCGCCAGTACTCAATGCGGGGAGAAGTCGTGTGAAAGGCGGTCGGATGGGAAATTCTTTCAAAATACTCGTAGGAGAAACTTCGCAGATGGTTGGGCACGAGTATGTAAGTACTGAGCTCTGGGGAAGAATGTACATACATAGCTGCCCGTCGGTTTGGGCAGACAGCGCTAGCCGTCTGTGAGGATAAACCGCATCCTCCGTCCCGAACACTCGGAGCTACTCGGAGTTGCATCTACACATCCAGGATCACTAGCACTGTTGACCTTGATTGGGACAAGCGAGCAACGAAGTCGTGAAGAGTTTTGCCATACAGGTCAAGCGCTGCCTCATCAACGGCCAACTTCATCCTTCACCCATCTGGTAGATCAGCGCGACTCGGACCACTCATCCACGGTGCTCGTCGTGGTGCTCCATCAAGCACTTTCCCGGGTTGTCCTCCTTCGCTCACAGCGGCTTTCCCGATAGCCAGTCAAGTCCAACAAACATTTTGCCGACCTGTCCAATTTCGACGTATGATCCCTATGCCTCTTCCGACCCAATCCAACCGTAACCTCCCTCGTCGCATCGATAGCCTCAAAGCAACTCAATCGCCATACTTCAGCGAACTCGACGATGAACTCAGAGACATACGAAGAGTGTACACGCAAGGGCAGGAGGAGGATTTGAGACATGCATTAAGTAGGATGATAAATAGAGTCGAGGAACTCGTACGCCACCGTTTCTTCTCCCCCTCCTCTCTTAGCCTCACCCCCCTCTCGCTCCTAGACGTCATTGCTCAAGGAAGCCTACAAAGCGCAAGCAGATCTCCAAACGGAACTCACTCTTGCCAAGTCCAATCTTCAGATGGCCCTTGCGAACAACGAGATGCTCGAGGACGCCTTGAAGCGTGATCCCGGACACTCTAAAGATGTCGGATGGCGGCGCATGAGTACCCGCGAGCAGAATCTGAAAGCCGGAGTAGAGGCTGAGCGTAGACGCAGCACAGATAGTCTCACTTCAACAGAATACTCCGCCTCCCCAACGCTCTCACAGCCCTCCCCTCATCCGGACTACTCCCCTATTGTACCGAGATCGGCGACGATACCCTCCCCAGCACCATCGACCGAGAGCCGGTTCTTCCGCTTCAGGCTTGGGAACGGCATATCGTCGTCCAGTCACCCATCTTCCCCACGCCTGTCCGCTGGTCAGTCGCCTATCTTGAGTGTGTCCCATCTCACTTCGGCGTCGCTCCCATCGCTCGTTCCTGCCCGGAATGTAGACAAGGAGATCGAGGATCTGCAGCACCAATTGGAGTCAGAGCGGAAGGCCCACAAAGCGGTATGTGATGCCAAGGTTGCATTGGAGTCAGAACTGGAGTCACTCTCGCAAGCTCTCTTCGAGGAGGTGAGTATGCATTACTCACGTTGTACCGTCCTGGTTGACAACACCGGCTCGCAGGCCAACAAAATGGTTGCAACCGAGCGCATGAAACTCGCAGAGACCGAGGAAGCGTTGCGTGAGGCACGCGAACAGGGAGAAGCCCTCAAGAATGTTCTCCGACTCTTTGAGCGCGATAGCGCAACTGCACCAACACGCACACATGTCTTCGAACCTGAGACTGAGAATGTGGCAGAGCCGAGCGGTTCGCGCCATCGTGCGTCATCGTCTGCCGTGGGGATTAAGTCGCCTTCATCAGGCGTACCATCTCCTTGCTCTCATCCAAGCTCGCCGGCATTCCCATCCAAAGAGATTCCTTCCTCTTCAAAGACCATCAGTGCGGTGGTGCCCTCGATGACAACAAGCGGCCAGGATGAGCAGAGTACTGAGAGTCTCGCCGGCATTGTCCACTCACAGTCGGAGAATGCACTTATCCTCGATGTGCGGATAGAAAAGCTGCCGCCATCTACGTCTCCGACTCCTCCTCATAAGGCGAACCTCCATGTCTCGCCAGCTCTCTCGGACTCTCCCTCGCCGCTGCCATCACCTGTACCATCTCCACTATCTGCGCCGGGCGAATTCCTATTCACGCCGCCTCGGGCAGTCAACTACTACGATGGGGAAGAGTCACCTTGGGCAGATGCCACCTCCGCTGCGTCTCCAGGGCCAAAGGTCGTGACATGACACAATCTTCCTGTTTCATCCTCATATCTCGCACTGGTACCCCTCCTCATGTTCTGCTTTGAACAGCGTCGTAATGTCTAGCTCGTCTTTCGGTATTTCATTCATTCTTCCTAATCATTGTCATATACATATCAGGTGCATACTTGGCTCCATTATGTACATTCGCATCGTAACATACTTGCTGCAGGCAAGAGACAGTAGCAGTTCATTCCGTCTACACGAGCGCCATCCACGGCTCACATTATGTGCTCTCTGGGATGGAGGGAAAATTTGACTTGAGTGAGCATGGGAGAAGCAAACTACGACAGCAGGCAGGTACGACTTATGCATTTCAAAGGGAAGGAAAAGAAGAAGGGCGCAGTTGGACGGCACAACACAATGAACTGGATAACTTCGCGATAGAGGGAAGAAAAAGGGAAGATATAGGGTACAGTAGGCAAACGTACAACCGTCAACGCAGCAACAAGGTGAGGCTTCACCTCCGAGCAGAGGATGTTTGGTTGAGGCATCCGGCGAGGCAGAAGAAGGTCGAGAGCAGCAGTTCCAGCGTGTCCAGCGCAAGTGGGGCTTCAAGGATGTGGAGATAATGCGGGGTGTCCACTCTTCGGTGCTCATGCAACCTCTGACATTGTCACATCTGCAAGCACCGACTCATCCCCCACACCATTGGCAGGCGCGTCTTCACTCTTCATTGAGATATCGCCCTCCGCCTTGGGGCCGTCCCCCTTGGCGTCTGTACCGTTCACGCCCGCGTCTTCTGCATCGGCGGCTCTGCGCATGCCGTTGGTCGCGGGCTTCGCAGAGTCAGATGCGCCGTTTGTCTTCAGGATGTCGTGCCACTTGTCAACGAGGACCTTAGCCCGCTCCCGGAACTTATACTCGTCGTCCCGAGGGACCCTGTCGTCTGCAAGAACGTGAATATGACGCATGACCTTGCCTATCTTCGAGAACTGTGAAGGAGAAACGAGCAGATAATGAGCCCTGATACCAAACACGACAACAAAGAGAGATGCTATTGGGAAGCGACCCGCGCGGAAACGCCCCATGCCACGCGTTGCCAGCAAAGCAAGGCGGCGGCCAAAAGCACGATATGAGGGAATGAGGCTATGAGGAGCATCCTAACTCACGAGCAAGTAATCCATCGTCATATTGGAGTAATTTTCTACGGTAGAGAATAGCTGGTCAAGCCCAGGCATTTCCTGAGAGTCGGTTAGAATGGTCTGAAGGAGACAGGATACAAGGGGGTGTACCTCTTCTTTAGGTATCGCCTTCTGGTTGAGGAACGCTTTCTGGAGTTTATGCCGCCATTCCCGGACCTTCAGAGCTTCCGGGTCGCTGTTTAGCGGAGCTGATATTGGAGCAATTGAGACGATGCTGGCTATGAGTGTAGCGGCTGAGGGGGTGAGATTGACTACTCACAATCTGCCTCCTCCTCCTTATCGCGTTTGACCTTCTTGTTGGGGGGTGGGGAGGTACGCTTGCTGATACCTTCATGTTCGCCATCTGCACCAGCCTCATCCTCCGATTCGACCACCGCCTTGGACTTTGGACCGTTCTTCTTGCCCTTGGCAGAATTGCCTCGGGGCTTGCTGGCAGGCTCTGCAGATGCCTTCTTCGTCTTCGACTTCAATTTTGCAGGGGTCGCTTCGGGGTCGCGCTTTCTCTTCTTTGGTTTCTTTTTCTTCTCCTCATCATCTTCGGCTTCCTCCTCGCCGTCGCTATCGAGCTGATCGACCTCAGCATTGGCTTCTTCCTCTTGCGCTTCCGCGATGGCGGCCTCCTGCTCTTCCTCCCACTTTGTGGGATCGAGTGCGATGCGATAGCCCTTAAGGAGATCTCCCGAACGCTTGTAGGGTTCGGCGATGTAAGCCTGGATCTCGTGGGTCTGTAGCTTGGATATGTCCTTAGGCACCATCCATGCGCTGGTTCCGCACACATGTTCCTATGAGCACCAGAACAGGATTCCAAGGATATGTAGCATTACTCACTAGTCACCAGCAGGGAAAAATCGGACACAGTACCAATTGCCCTTTTTCGTCCTTGCGTTTGGACGCTCCCTCGCAACAGCCTCAGGAACGTTGTCTGGGTCAACGATCTACGCGCACAAATTTGATAGAATGGGGCCAATGAAGCAATTAGTACACATGCGCCGCGCGGATACGCGGTGTAATGACAGAAGTGCGCTCACCATGCCTGGCCAAGAGGGGTAGCCGCGCATTTTAGCAAGGACGACGTCGCGCACTTCGTACGACTGCTCCTTCTCCTGGGACTTTGTGCCCTTTTTGCTCATGTTCGTGTGGGTGCGGCGCGTCGGGGAAGGGGAGCAGGAGGCGGAGCAGAGAGAGGAAGCTCAAGCCGCGAGTGAGGGAGTTGGTGGTCAACAGCAAAGGTTGAACCCTTGGGACCGGCAATCCCCGCGCGCGGCACCCGGCAAAGAGGGCCCGTGCACTTTGAGTAACAAGTCCTCCCACATAGAGTTGCAACTCAGCTGGTATTCCGGCCACGCTGATATCTACAACCTAGACATATCATAATACATGTAGCACATCCGACGGTGAAACAATGGGAACCACATAGCGGATGTTTCCTTTCTCCGTCCTGACCACCCTTCCACCGCTGCTAGCAGTACACGCTGCCCAATCACCCAAAGTTTCGGTTTCGCCCGGAGCGCGCAACAGCCGTACGTGGGTACCTGCATCGACAACGTGTCCAACAGCGGTCTATAAGATAAGGAGAGAAGAGTAGATTGCGTATGGTAACATGTAGCATGGAAGGGGATTGCGAACCGTCTTGACACTGTGATGTCCTTTTGTACAAAAGCGTTAGTAACGGCAAGGGTAGTCGATCCGGATGTGAGGCGATACGAGATCTGAGGCCCGAGAAGTCGTCAAGGATAGAAACAGTCGTAAATCCGAAAGGTCGCCAGGATCAAAGCTCTACATGCAGATCTGAGATGACATGCACCATGGTCAGCCTAGCAACACAGAACACAATCACCAAAGGGCCATGATAGCATATGAACCATGTAAGTGAGGAGGCTATGTCATTCGTGGTGGCGATGGCTTGAGACCTGTTTTCGGAGACCATGGTGGTGAAGGAATAGCAGCAAAGCAGCCAAACCCATCGCATGCAAGCGGAATGAATTACATACTGTAATGGCATCGATGACTCCTACAGTCAGTCGATGGCCGTGTCCGTGATAAGTCTCGCTGGGAAGATATACGTACAGACTACTCGTACCATGGGGGCATTCGGAAGTAATATTATGGCCTAAATAACCTTCGTGAAAGGTTTGAATAAGTACCAGTGAGTTGCTTGCGCACCTCTAGTAAGTCCACGGGTAAGTGTAAACGTCAACGCCAAAAGGTTCCAACGAACCCAAAGTTGGGGACAGTACCCAGCGGCCGCCGCCGGCGAGGTTTGCGCCCAGCCTGAGCCAGACCGACTGACTACATATAGCGTACCGTCAATATGAATATGCACACTGGGATAGAAATTGGCTCGTCGCTGGTCAGCCTCAGTATCTGTGAATTCTCTATACAGTGTGCGTTTCAAGCTTTTCACTTCCACATGCGTGGACCTCCGCAGTACGCTTTGATGTCTGCAGATATCAAGTTGCGAGACCACACACGAATGTGTGATGGTAAGGTGATCCCGAGAAAGAATGGTGATCACAAGCTCAGACGCGTATCGCGTCATCGTTCTGCGGAATTCGCATAGGCTGAAGATAAAACCTACAGCAATAACCTTAAGACCCGACTCCCTACGTCCGTCGTCCGGTACCCAGAAGGATATCATGGCTAGTAGTTATTCATCAGCCACTTTCTCCAGCATCCCGATCCTGGACTACTCCCTCCTCTCAACTGCTGAAGGACACAAGGAGTTCACAGACCGGCTACGGCACGCACTTATTCATGTTGGCTTCCTGTACCTCTCAAACCCCCCTGTTGTGCGCGAAGATGTGGACTTGCTGATCGAATACACTCCTCGACTCTTTGATCTGCCTCAGGAGGAGAAGGACCGCATCCGCATGGTTAATTCCCCCCATTTCTTCGGTTACACACGGTTTGGTGCGGAAGTCACTAAGGGTAAGACAGATCAAAGGGAGCAGTTCGACTTTGGCACACCCTACGAGAACCAGTGGAAATCAGGGGACCCCGAGTTTCTCAAACTCTGGGGCCAGTCGCAGGTGAGTCAATTCTTCTTCACCTATTGATCCGCTCAATATCCCTGACGATACTCAGTGGCCACCGGAGAGGCTCATTCCCGGTTTTAGGAATACCTACCTCCGTTACCTTCATCAGGTCGAACAACTAGGATACAAGTTCATTGCCCTTCTCGCGGAAGCTTTTGAGGTATCCGAAGAGGCCCTCGCGCCATTTTTCTACGGAGACACAAACCCCAAACCTGGTGTCTTGCAGCACCGATCCAAGATCGTCAAATACCCAGCCCGCCAAGAAGGCCAGTCTGACCAGGGTGTGGGGCCGCATTTTGACGGTGGCTTCCTCACTTTCGTACGCGAATTCGCGATTTCCATACCTTCGCAACCCATCGGTAACATTGCATGACAGCTCCTACAAGCTTCGGATCATCCTGGACTGCAGGTGCAGAACCTTGCGGGACAATGGATTAATGCCCCACCCATCCCTGGCACTTTCGTTGTAAATATAGGCAAAGGTACGGCGCCGCTTCCAGTTCATAATTTGTGTGAATATCAACAGCAAACGTTTCTCCCTTATGCAGCACTAGAAACCGTCACGCAAGGCCTAGCACGCGCTACCTCTCATCGCGTGCTCTCTCCAGTACCTGGCTCGACCCCTCGGTATTCTATACCGTTCTTCCAGTTCATCGCCCAAGATATACTTCTCCAAGATTGCGTGTTGCCCTGTAGGCGCATGTTGATGCTATCCGGGACTGTGTAACTAAGCAATGCATTCAGTGAAGCCAGAACTGCTGAAGCTCAAGGAGTCTCGAGGGCAAGTAGGCGCCGTAGATTGTGAGCAGCCTTCCATGACCGTCACGAGACAATCCTTAAAGGTTGAATTGCCTCAGCGGTCAACTACGCAGAATATGGACAGTACCCGTCTGGACACGTCACCTTGATTGGGCGGGTCAAGTGAGTGCACACCACCGGACCGGCATGGAAGGATATGTTGCTCAAACTTCATGTCAGGAGTCATCCCGATGTCGCCCAAGAACACTATCCTGAGTTGTTCAAGAAGTTCTTCCCCCAGGGTCTTCCCACACAGTATAGCGCATACTGATGGATCTCCCTTTTCTCGCCTGATACAGATGCTGTGTATGTACGCCAACTCCTCTGTTATTCTTGCGATTATTTGACCGGTGTGTACGATGTACCAATGGATGGGATATGACCTGGGGATGTATTGATAAGTAGACAATTAAGAAGCTGAGCAGCGACGAATCGGAGACCTTTAGTGTTACAAAACAAGAATATCTACACATTAACCAACGTTCCACCCGTTCTGCTGTTGAGATGGGCTTCCCCAACCCCCAGCAGCTGGACTGCCCCATCCGCCGCCGCCGCCTGAACCTCCAGTAACTCCACTTCCTCCAGCGACCTGACCCCATGCTCCTGTGGCAGGGGTGCCCCATCCGCCTCCGCCTCCGCCTGTAGGGCCGGCGCCGCCTGTTGTGCGGGTTGGACTCCAGGACCCGGCCCCACCACTAGCTCTTGGTGGGCTCCAGCTCGTTCCGGATGATGGGGCACCCCATCCACTTGTCACAGGCGGTTCACGGCCGTTTGACTGACCGCCAAGGGCGCCACCGCTGCTTTGAAATGCGTCGCTCTCTGGTGGCTCAGGCTTGAGACCAAGGATGAGATTCGCGAGTTTTGTTTGCAATTCTTGAAGACCCTGGAAAAATTCCGAATCACGGTTGAGTGTCTCTCCACACAAGTCAAAGAATATACACGTATATGAGGATGCAAAAGGTGAATCGGACACTAACAGCTACTATGGAGGAGAGGAAGACTAGAGAAGGTACAGACCTTTTGGATAACCTCCTGGGCACCAAGACTCCCATCTGTTTCCACCTCCATATAATACTTATGCGGCTTCGCGTTGTAGTCGAATGGCACATCATCCCGCGGCGGATCCTCTTCCTTCGCATTCTCGCTGAGTGGCCATTCGGACCGCGAGTCATATTCATACCAGTAGGATGTGTGACGAAGTTTGTTGTATGGATCGTACTCAAACGCCATAGCTGCACATGGAGACCACTTCGCATGCTCCTTCGCGAGACCCTAGTGCAAGAGAATCACATGAGAACATTAGTTCAAGAGCAACATCACCTATGCGCACCTTCTTTGCTATGCAGCGCACTTTCAGCTCCTGCCCCTTCCGAATCTTACAAATCAGGATTGGGGGAACGTCTGAATCCTCTGAGAGCAGGTGCAGGTTAGCCGGTCATGGAACATGTTCGTATCGGAAAGAACGTGCCCTGTCCGACAGGATGTCCAAAGTTCTCAACGCGCTTTGCAAGTTCCTCTCCTCCCTCGTCCGCGTCGTAGCCACCACCATAGGCGCCAGGTTTACTGGTAGGTACGACTTCAAGCATGTTGCTGGTTATGTGCATTGTACGGCCAGCCTCTTGACAAGATACGCTGAGGTGAAGTTCAATGGCACAGTATTGACAGCGGACTTCACATGTACAATCCTTTGGGCCGGTTTGTGTGCGATCTCAAGTGGAAGCCTGAGAAGAGTACTTACTCGTGTATACCGCATGGCCTCATCGCAGGCTGTGCTGACTAAAGGAATCATGCCCAGTCGATGTGCGATGAACTCGTCGGGAAGGACAGTCGTGTTGGTCTCAATTTCCACCATGTCAATAGCTGGAGGGGCGACTAGTCAACGTACAAGTGCGACTGTGAGCCACCCTCTATGAACACTCACCCACAGTAGGGATGTCGGCCATCATGACTCTCCTGAACGAGTTCGCGAACCTGTGTGTGTAGGACCATTAGCACCACCCATCAAGGGCTGAGGTGGTTGAGGGAGCACGAACGCGAGGTCGACATTTTGAAGGACAAAATTGACGGAGTTCTTCTTCAGTTCGCGTATCCGAACGATAGGATCTAAGTCTCCAGATGTTTGCATGATACAAGCTGCTAGCTCAGGGTAAAAGTCAAGGGACAAGCAGCATTATGACCTGCCAGTGGCCGGGACGAGACTCCATTTTAGCGCGCAACACCATGATTAACGCCCATTTTCCGCTCTTGGCCACTGACTGGTCACTGGTACTAGTATTGCTAGTGTACTTTGCACGGGTTTGTAGATTCTGTATACTGCCGAGCATAGCGATGGCAAGAACTTCCGCTTTCAATCACTAGTGTATCGGACGCGTTTAGCGTACAGTGGGATACCCTCCTGGACACATGCATATGTTTCTCCTACAGTCTTGTAGACCCTTTCGAGTATCTATGTTCGGTACTTGGCTCACCAATTCAGAGAGTGAATACGACTGACTGATGACTCCTAAAGTCTCAGCGGATGAGCGTAAGCAGGATTCCTGTTCATGTGAACTCAGGGGGCACTGGGGCACGTCGTGTTGGCCTCGTGCAGTCAGGTATATGCAAGTAGCTACATCGGCGAAAACGAGAAGTGCTATAACATTGATTATGAGATCACCAACATACGCAAGAGCCGGCAACCGGAAGCTTAGTGCCTCTCAAGTTTCACCCTGGTGCGAGTGTCCCTCCTTCGCCTCTCAACCAATAGATAACTCACTACACCCAAGTGACTGTTAGCCGAGCGTCCCATCGCCCACTCCGATGTAGCAAAACATACCGATGAACTTGTCGATTGCGTCCGCGATCTCTGGGATTGGTTGCACTTCAAAGTAGGCGTGCTTGGCCATCCGGAAAACGAGAAGATGCCTCCGATGCGGGTGAAACTCGGCGACGGCTTTCTTCTCAGGATCACCAGACTTGACAAGCTGCATGTTGAAATTCGTATCAATGGGTGGAATAACCACTGGGTCGAGGACGATCTGGGATGTACGTACCTGGAAATGTCCTCGATGAGTCTTCCAACGATACTCAGTTCCGCTGTCGGCTTGGAACGTCCCGCCACTGCTTATGACGTGCACGGGTCGACAGTTAGTATAGCTCCGCACTGCATTCTCAAGTCAGGGAAACACACATACACATGCTCCGAGTCGTACTTGAGAAAATCACTGGCCGAGATCCAGTGCCCTTTGTCGCCGCCGAAGCGAACGCGGGGTTGTTGTGTTTGCAGGCCCTCAATCTCTGCGACGGTCACGAGCTCTCGCGACTCCATGTCAAACTTGTTGATCTTCGTGAGGTTTGAGTGCCAGAAGCGGGTCACAATCTCGAAATACATCGAGTCGTCACCAGTAGAGAGCGTCGTGTTCCGCAGGCTGTTCATAGTGAACTCGAGCTTCTGGGGCGGCTTCGGCTTGGTTGCGGGCGGCGGCATGATGATGGCTAGGAATCGACAGGTGAGAAGACGGGGCGGCAAGATATGTCAAAGGGGGGGGGGGCGGACAAGAAGAGACAGTCCTAGCAAGGGGTGGGTAAGATGGAGGAACGGGACAGGAGGAGTCTCAGTAACAAGTAATGATATAGCGCAGGAGAACCGAGAGAGCTCCGAGCATTGTGCGAAAGCCACGGCGGCGCACGCCAGTGAGATTGAGAGATCGTGCGGACATACCGCCATGATTTTGGGTTCCTTCCGAAGGCACAGAACGGGGAGGCTGTCCAGTGTCTCCCACAGCGGGCATACGCAGGCTGTTGTAGGTCGGGACGACGATTGCCGGTCGCTGAGGCTGTCACCCGCTACACATGATTGCATCCGATTGACTGGCCGTGGGCGCGCATGCAGGGGCTGCAGGGGGGAGTTTCTGTGACAGCCGGAGGGATAGACGCAGGGATGTGCTAGATGAAGGCACATTGTCACACAAGTGATGATGTGGGTCGCGAATGGTGAGAGAGTAAGATGTGGAGGAATGGTGCGGCGTGAGATAATGGTAGGCACTATTTAAGTTGGGCGAGAGAGGGCTTTTCGCTGACAGATGAGAGCACATAAGTATCGTGTCAGTCTGGACGTTGTGTTTAGTAAAGATCAAGATGAACTCAAGAGAAGTACTGGAGAGTCATGCATCGGTTTGCCAACTCCTTAAGGCGCGTTGAAGTTAGTAGTGTTCATAAATCGGCCGAAACAACGAACTTGTGCTCTGTGAAGACGCGCTGAGTGTCATTAAGCTGAGCGGCAGCATTTGACATACATTCTGCTTGACTGATACACGTAGACGACCAGCAAAAAGAACTGGTGGTGAAAATTGCAATCAGCTACTACTATGTACCATTCAACTCTGTCTTGAACCAGAAGATGTCTATGTATGTCTTGGAGGTGAATGACTGTGACTAAATGATTCGTGCCTTGCTGGAAGAGGAAGGGTGTGGTGTATTAGGGTTAGGACTTACTTACGTAACTGTAAATGGCCACTTCGATTCCGAGTCTACAACGGCGAACGCATCTTCAGGCGACGCCGGACGTTAAACAGCTCGTACGTACACGCTTCATCTGTCTGAGCCTTTCCCCTTTCCGCCATCTGCGCGGTCCAGTCCCTCCATATTTCTGCGATGACCCTCACGCAACGCCTCAAGAAGAGGAATCAATCTGACTCTGTTCTCGCCGAGTCTTACAATGAACAACAACAAACGACCACTCATGACCTCCACGCAAACAAGGAAGAGACAGACACGAAGCCAAAGGCGCTTCAGAAGGTGCTGAACCCTTCTCTCTGGTTATTGTCGCACATGAGCCTTGACTTGTCCATCTCGCTCACCGGTAGGACAACCGCCACTTCTATGCCACACGTCGCTTCCTCTTCCCGCTGGGTCTGTTTCGTGAGTGTATGTCTTTTTGTTCATCTGCCTCTACTAATCAACACATGAACAGTGGGTATACTTGTAGGCTTCATGTTCATCCAACCCACCGACTTCCAAGACTTCCAGACCCATCTTGCTCTCCTCATGGACGAATTCGAAGTCAGCATGCCAGGATTCCCAACCCTCGATCTACCCCAACTAGACTTTTCACGCGTCGAGATGGAGTGGCAACGTCTATGGAAAAATATACCTGAACCATGGAAACTCGCAACGAATGGTCTCGAATTCACTGTGGGTGAGGCCATGGCCGCAAGGGGTCTCTCAGCCAAGCATCCTGTCGTGTTGGTTCCGGGCATAATATCAACCGTAAGTGTGTGCGTTGCTTGTTACTCCTAGGCAGACTCCGAGCCGCTGTCTTCTTTCATCCAAAAGGGACTAGAGTCATGGTCTACATCGCCCGACTACCGAGCATTCTTCCGCAAGAAGCTCTGGGGTGGCTTCTCCATGATCTCCCAGGTCACATTCAACCGCGACAAGTGGATCGCCGCTCTCATGTTGGATCCGGTCACTGGTCTTGACCCGCCTGGTGTCAAGGTCAGGGCTGCTGAGGGAATTGACGCGGCGAGCAGCTTCATACAGGGATACTGGCTCTGGTGCGTTACTGCTCGTAGACCTCCATGTATGCGCAGTAATACCGAACCTTGTGATGTTGCGATCATGTCCCAATCTCAGGTCAAAGATTGTCGAGAACCTTGCTGTGGTCGGCTACGATACGAACAACCTCCATCTTGCCCCGTATGATTGGCGTCTCTCCTTCTACAATCTGGAAGAACGGGATGGCTACTTTTCCAAACTGCGCGCGACTATCGAAGGGTTTGTGTGAGTTTGAGGGTCCTCTGCAAGCGCACTATTCACGATCACTTCACATGATTGAAATCGCTACTCCAGAGCTCGGGAACACCGCAAAGTGGTATTGACCGCGCATTCAATGGGTAGCACTGTGAGCTCCCTCATTACAAACTTATATCTCAATGTGACAGACATCTGTTTGGCAGGTGATCTTGGTAGGCGTTTTGATTGACGCATGAAGTGCAGCCCTGATCGTTTCTTGCAGTATTTGTATGTCAGACGACTGTGTGGCGTTAAGAGCTCCTCGGTTGACTTGGTTGGGCAGCCTGAAGTGGGTAGAATCACCCCTCCATGGAAAGGGAGGGCCTGACTGGGTTGAGGTATGCTTTGAATTCTGCGTTGGGGTGTGTGACAAATTGGTGAAAGAACAGAATCATATTGAAGCCTTCGTTTCCATTGCTGGCACCCATCTGGTACGTGTGGACGTGCTTCCTACAATTATGCAATGACTCAAACAAAACACATGCAGGGAGTGGTACGCATCAACTTCATCTTAGAAAAATAGGTGGGCACTCACCTCGTGGTGTCCAGGCTAAGGCTATGTCTGCGTTGCTCTCCGGAGAGATGAAGGATACTGTTCAGATAAACCCAGCAGGCGCATACGGTCTGCGATCCTCTTCTCGATGACTCCCACACAGCTCACCTAGACGCGCTATAGTGCTCGAGCAATTCTTTTCGCGCAAAGAGCGTCAGAAGCTCTTCCGCAGTTGGGCAGGTAGTGCCAGCATGTGGATCAAGGTGTGCGCAGCCAATAGGGTTCTACAATATGTCGTCTGTTGACGAAGAGCTGCGCTTCTAGGGAGGTGATGATGTATGGGGTACTACTGACTTTGCGCCAGATGATCTCGAAAATAACACGTATAGTCACGGTTCGCTGGTTGCGTTTCGCCCAAACTCCCCGGCGGTACAAGGCGAGAGCGATCTCTACAACATGACTTCCAGTGAAGCTGGGACTTGGATCCTGAAACGTACGCCGACAACCTTCCAGGTGTGTGTTGCCGTTAATGTTACGAGCGCTCGTTGAGATCCTTCCAGGTGTGTGTTGCCGTTCATGTTACGAGCGCTCGTTGAAATTAGTGGATAGAAAATGCTGGCATCTAACTACTCGTTCGGAATTGAGCGCGACGTGGAGAAGCTCAAGAAGAACAACCTTGACTTCACGAAGTGGAGTAATCCACTCGAGATACAGTGAGTCCTCTGCACGATCGCGCTGCATGTGTGGCAGCCAATGTCTTTCACAGGCTACCTCATGCACCTTCGATGAAGATCTACTGTGTCTACGGTCACGGCAAGGTGACAGAGGTGCGTTAAGTTAGGCTTGCTGGACCCACTCAACATCTGCACTCCCGACCTCTGACCCGGGCGCGTTCCAATGGTCAGCGCTCGTACTGGTACACACAGCGCAATTATGAATACGACGAGATCCAGCCAGACAACCCCCAAGCGCTCTGCTCCGAAGACTCGCCCGAGAGCGGCGCGGATTGCTCGTCCCCACGTCTCCCGCTGGACATGCCCATGGCGCGAGACACGTATATCGACGCTGAGTTCACGGACGAGAGCGTGAAACCGCCCGTCATCAACGGCGTGAAAATGGGCGAGGGCGACGGCACGGTCAGCCTGCTCAGTCTGGGCGCGATGTGTGTCGAGGGGTGGAAGCGCGAGAGGTGGAACCCGGCGGGGATCAAAGTGACTACGGTCGAGGTGCGTTGTCTCCGGGCTCTAGGGTGCTCCGCAGAGGCTAGGCTGACGATGGTCCGAATGCGTAGCTACCCCATAACCCAGTCGCGACGATTCCCCGTGGAGGGGGCACAACTAGCGATCATGTGGACGTGTTGGGGTCGATTGGTCTCAACGAAATAATCCTGCAGGTGGCGACCGGCGCGGGAGATGAGGTGCAGGATTTTTTTGTGTCCAATATCCGCTCATATGCTAAGAGGGTGAAATGGGATTAGGCTAGGATGTGGTGGTTCCTGCGGGACGGGTGTCTGAATCCATTAGATGTTCGCTTTCATTATCTTACCATTATTCCCTCCTTTAGACTACCATTATACCGTCCAATACATGTGGCATTGAATCTCAGTTCACGATGTGCTTGATTGTCGTGTTTGGGTGTTGACCAACCAGCAACGACCTCCACTCGTACAGTTATGATTACAGCAGGAACGCGACCACGCCCAGGGCAACACTCGGCGATCAAAGGATTTAAAGCGGAACGACCTCGCAATCTGTCAACGAATACGATGCCGACTGACATTTCACGTTGGAATAGGAGAGGCCTCCCCAGAGTCCAGTCGGCGCAATCCCAACTCGCCCCTTTTAAGCCGCAGGACGTATCCGCCAAGGTCTTCCTCCTCAAGGCTGTTGAGACCGTTACCATGTTCGGCGTGAATCACCCTGCGCGCGTTCACTTTATCGAGCACCATTCGAATCTCTGACTGCTGTTGGTCCGTGCTACGCTCTGGGATGGAAGGAGGGACGCGGGGAGTTTGCTGCTGCGGGAACGGCGGGTGTGAGGAACGGGGGGAAGGTGGAGTGGACTTGACAGATGGGTGGGGGTCCTGGATCTGCAGCTGGAGACGGAGCAGGCGGTCGAGCTGCGCGGGATCTACTACTGGTGCACGGACGTCCAAGAGTCGGGAGACTTCTGGCTCGAAGGTGGTCTTGAGAGACGACGGAGAGTCAGGGGTTGGAGGGATGGGGAAGGAGTGTCCAGTGGCGATCTCGAGCTTCCTACGGACGGATTCGTGTTGTTCGGGTGTGGTGGGGTCAAAGAGGTGCACGCAGAAATCGAGCGCACGCTGAACTTCGTCCTCGGACAGCCTTGCACCCATATCTGCGCCGCCCTGAATAACTGCAAGCAAGGTGGCGTCAACAAGATGAGCACCGTCCCTAAGGTGAGCGGTTGACATACCAGGTCGCAAGAAAGCGAAAGCCTTGTCAAAAGTTTTCTCCTCGATATCTGCGAGGACGTTACTAGACTGTGCTCTGATCTGCTTGTATGCGCTGAGTACGACGATGAGGAACCTGTTTGGAAGTTGGATGAGACTTGCGATTGCGGGGGAGATAGTACCCAGTCGATGAAATGAAGGCATGTTGCGCGAGAGGCTTCACCTGGTATATGACAGCGATACGCGACTGCTATGCCAGTTGGCAGCCTCTACTTCGGTGCAGTGGCCCCGGATAGACGCTGCAATGGAGGCGGCGGCAGACAAGGCACCGGTCATGGCGAGATGGATGCCAGAGGAGAAAAAGGGATCGATGAAGGCTGTCATGACACACGCATTGGAAGTGAGATCGCGGATAGTTTGGGGAAGCGGGGCATCGTCTCTGCAACGCACCTCCAGCGTCGCCGACAATTCTGAATCCAGGACCTGCATACTCTGGGGCAGAATAGCTGTAGTCACTAGCACTTCTCGCTACGGGACCTTCTTCACAATTGCCTTCGTCCTCGTCGCTTTTGACGGTGACGAGCTCTCCATCACCGATGAGTTCCAAGACGGCTGGTGCGAGCTGGAGGAAGGAAACGTAGCGATCTGCGAGAGTAGAAGCGGTACGTGCGGAGATGGAACCCCGTCGACCATGCAAGAGGGGCGTCTGTTGGCCTGCGGATGATGATGCGCGAGAGCGGATGCCAAGTTGCTTCTGGTCCATGACGATGCCGACGGAGGTTACTCCCTTGTGCAGAGGGATGAACCATGCCCAACCGGATTCGTCTGCCGAGTATTCATCAGCGGCATGGGGGAGTGGTTAGTAGCTCGTGGGCGACACGTACCGCTGAGGGCCTCGAAGAAGGGCGCGTTCTGACGGGCAGAGTTTTCACCGTACATGCCAGTGTCCTTCCAGTAGCCCCAGACTGCGACGTTTTTCAAGGAGGAGTTGAACTTGCGGTTTTTTAGGTATCTATCGAGGAGATGAGGAGAAATTAGGTGTGGAAGAGCGGATGGAACCAGAGTCGTGTGGACGCACTTTGTACTCATGATACCTGCACGGCCGGTAGCGTCAACGAGATAGTCGAAGGTGATCTCGCGCTTGGGGCCGAAGGGGGAGTCGTAGATGACACTGCGAGGACGACCGAGGGTGGAAGCATGTTGAGCGGGCGGGTTGAGGGCAAAGTCAACGGTGCTGGATCTGCGTTGACCGGGTATACGGTGGGGAGGGTGTGAGCGGATCGGGGAAGGTGGGGGAGTGTTGTCAAAGGTGAGTTCGGTGACGCAAGTCTGTTGGTAGACCTTTGCACCGCAAGAGGCGGCGTGGTTGAGAAGGAGATGGTCGAACTCGGAACGGACGACGTTCCAAGCATTGTTTGACGCGCCGAGGGCAACGAAGTCCGTGTCTAGAGTTGAAGAGTTCAGATATGGAAGAGACGAGAGACTAGCTATGACGGGAAAGAGGCCGTCATTGGGCGAAGGAGGAGGATGACGACGACGACGATGGGGAGGGTGAATGCGTGAGGGACGGGGAGGACATTGCAAGAGATTGCAACAGTGAGTGATGTATGAAAGACAAGGGATATGAGTAGTCTATTCTTGTTTACTTACAACCTTCCTGCATGTATTGATTAAACTTGATGGCCGAGCCGGGCTGCAAAAGAAAGGGAGAGTTTAGTGGTTATCTATGCTGTAGGTAGGTGCGGAGGACGGGCGCCAGAGAAAGAGTAGTAGAGATGAGGGGGGACATACCTTACGGACAAAACCGTAGGTATCTACTTTGTGTTCTGCATCGATGAAGCGGAGAAAATGGCGGACGGAAGGAAGGAGGGATTCGCCAATGTGGTATCTGGAGAAGAAGAGTGAGATTTGAGATGCTACGGATGAAAGACAGTTGAACGGGCCTGGGAAACTTTGCGGCCTCGAAGAGAACGACGTGGAAGCCTTCACGAGCGAGGACGGAAGCAGTGTATGAACCTGCGGGGCCGCCACCTATGACGAGGACTTGGGCATGCTGAAGGGGGATGAATGAGTGGAAGAGGATGGGGAAAGAAAGGGCGAACATTTGGGGGATCTGGAAAGGACATTGTGGTAGGATGAGAGTAGGAGGAGAGGGGGGAATGGGAGAGGAGAGGAGAGGAGTAGTGCTAGTGAAGTATGCAAGTGAGAGAGAGAGGATGAGTAGTTGCAACACGATGGACGAGAGGGCCTGTTTATATTCGTATTTATATTGATATCTATATGCATAAAACTGTTCATTCAGGCGATCCAAGGTTTGACAAGGAATTGTCTATGAAAGCGACTCCATGTCACACTATACCAGTCACAGGTCACGCCTTCTGATACTGTCGTCCTTCGAGCATCCTCCACGCCCACGGATTCCATTTCCCCCAACTTTCAATCCGCTCGCAACCGACCACCACCTACGCTTCCCTTCCTCCTCTTTCCGTTATTTTATCATTTATTCTGTCATGTCAAGTGTCCCCCTACACACACATAATTATATCTTACTATTCCATTACCAATATGGCATCTCAAGCGCTCACTACCCACCTTTACCGTCCACTACGCCAACTCCTCCTGGCCAACTACTCACTTCATTCTCCATGTCTACCACTCCTCCTCCTCCTCCTCCTTTTGTCTTCTCTGCCACTCCTCCAGAAGATCCCCCTCCTCCCTATCCCTCTGTCAGACGCCCCCGACACAACCGCAGACGACACAATCCTCTCCCACATCCTCCCTCAGACGAGTACGACCCTCTTCCCTCTCTCTCTCCCAATCCCCATCATTTCCCACTTTCCACCGATAATACCGACACTGCCGAATCCGAATCCACCCCCCTCTTGAACGTGAACCCCCATACTCCCCGCCCACTTGGCCCCATCATCCGAAGACGCACCCTCTCTCTCACAAGCACTCTTCGCTCCTCAACCTCCCTTGCTCCCTCCTTTGCCCACACCGTCTTCTCAGCATTCCACCCCGAACTCGACTCTGACATCGACCCGGACTGCCCCGATCATCCACATCTCCCTCCTGACGAGCTCGATCCTCTCCTCGACAGTCCCATCCCTCCTCACTACCACTCACCACAAACTCCCTACTCACCCGACCTATCCGCTTACCCACATCCCACCTCACTCAGGCTCCACCACCACCTCTCTTTCCCCGCCCGTTGCCGCCGCTACTTCCGCCCCCTCAAAAGGAGAGCGTACTACTCTGCCCTCTTCCATATCCTCATCCTCAACTTCCCTTACGCTCTCCTTGCCTGGATATTCCTGTTTGTCTTCACTTTGGTGCGTAAACCCCCTCCCTCTGCTTCCTCCCCCAAACCCCTCCCCCCTTGTCGCCCTTCCACACCCCCACCCTCACCCTCACCCTCGCGTATGCGCCATCCGTTCCTCCTATGCTAGTGGGAGACCCGTCTGTCTAACGTCCTCCTCTGTTCCCTCCCTGATAGGTCGGAACATGCACACTCATGGCCTTGCCCCTTGGCGCCGTCATCTGCTTCATAGACCTCTTCGGGGCTCGCGTCCTCTCACGTGGCGAGCTCGCTTTACAGACCACCTTTCACGGCCCGCTCTCCTATCCTTTACCTCACCCCCCACTACCTATCTTCACCCGTATCCGCCCCCCAACTCCTGCACAACTCGAGGCCGGGGTCCCACCCACCCTCCTCGTTCAGGAGACCTCCTTCTACCGCAACGCGTACGCCATGTTCACCGACCCGACCAGTTATCAGGCTCTGTTCTACTTTCTTGTCCTCAAGCCAGGCATCACCGTCCTCATGTCCCTCTTCTTCGTCCTCCTTGTTCCCATCGCGGCCGTAACCGTACTCCCGCTTCCTGCCGTGTTACGCTTGGTGAGACGGGTGGGAATATGGCAGGCCAATGTTGCCGTCGAAGGCCTATACTTTGCTGCCCAGTGACAGGCCTCGTGCATGTCAAGTCTAAGCGGCGCTCCGTTGGGACAGGATGTGTGCGCTTGTGTAACTTTACGAATCTGTATGTTGCTACCATCCATTATCCATCGCATACATCATATGTGGGCATCTCATCTCTCATCTTATCGGCCAATGTCTTTGAGTGGAAGACGAAAGTAGGGTTAGGGTCATCAAAGATACCAACTCGTCCGAGATGGGAACGCACCTCCACGCTTGTTGCTCCTTGGGCTCACCTCCGACTCGGACATATCTTTGCTCCTGTCTCTCTCTTCCCCTTTTCATCGATCCAAGTGCCATCCACGACTCTAGCCTTTCTGCAAGCGATTGGGTAATGAGCACGAACTAGGTCCGCTAACCTCCAAAAGCGTCGTCGACACGGACGCCCAGGCTAGTACTTAACTGCACTTACTCTTCTCCTCGCCCGGTCCTGCCAACACACTTCTTGTACCCCTTTTCATCTTTTTCCTCCATTGGTGCCGTAGCCAAGCTCCAAGTTAACAAGTCTCGAACGACCATGGCCCTCGTGCTTCCCATTGAGCTCACTCGCCCGCTAGATGTACTCTTGATTGACAACTTTGACTCGTTTACATGGAACATCTACCAGAGCCTCTCCCTTCTGGGCGCAGACGTGACCGTCATTCGTAACGACGCGATTTCCCCTGCCGCGTTCCCGCTCCTCAAGCTCAACTCGCTCATCGTCTCCCCTGGTCCGGGCCACCCCACGACCGATTCGGGCATCTCGCGCGAAGCGATCAAGTACTTTACCGGCAAGGTCCCCATCTTGGGCGTGTGCATGGGCTTGCAGTGCCTCGTAGACGTGTTTGGCGGGAATATCGGGTGAGTATCTTTAACGTGCTTTGTGTTCGTGCTGGCTCCTCTGAATGGAAGTGGGGTCCTGGCTTTTTACCGGCGGCACCGATGCGGTCCCGAGGGCGTGCGTTCGTGTGGAAACACTAGTGCTTCGGGTGCGGAGGACGCGGAGAAGGCTGCTGTAGCTGCCGCTGCTGCTGCTGCTGCTGCTGCTGCTGATCTTGTGTGCCGTCTTGCTGTCGAAGTGATCTGCCCGCGTTTAGGCTTCGAGCTTCGTGTGTTGGGAAGCTTTCGACGCGGTCTGTTCGCATGCTTGAGGGTCTCTTGCGCTCAATTCCTGACTCCCGTTTCGCTTCGCCGCTCTTCTTTTTGATTGCTATCATAGCGCTTTCGTGGTGTGAGGCCAAGGTCCCGTCGTGCTGCCCTGTGCGAGCGAGAGTGGAGAATTGCGCGTCATGGCAAGTTTCTGTTTGATAGCCCCACATGCTACTAAACAATGTTTCGTGTATTTCCTGCGAGCATTGTCTCGACCGTCTGCGTGATCTGTGGTGAGAGCTGCCCACCTTGCAGCTCCCACAAGGCACGCCGGCTCTTGTTCGGTTACTCGAGCCTTCTTTTGAGCGAGGAAGAATGTTCCGTCCTGGAATCGGTCTCCCGTCCCAGCTTGGCTGCGTGACATCCGCTTGGCGATTGGCGATTGGCTCGTTGAATGTTTGCGGCCACAACGGCTCTGAATCGTGTCCGCACGGTTCAGGATCGAAACTCGCCGTTCCATCCCACAATGCCTTGTTCAACGTCGATCGCTGGAAACTGGTTCGGAGAGAGCCTCTTCTCGTGCTTCCTAGTCACACTCACAAACCTCCCAGATATGCAGGAGAGATCATGCATGGAAAAGTCAGTGCTGTTCGCCACGATGGCCGCGGCTGCTTCAAGGACGTTCCCCAGGGCATCAAGTCTACGCGTTACCACTCCCTTAGTGCCAGTACGAGCACCCTACCTGCGGACCTCGCAATCTCCGCAATCACCCAAGACAGTGGCGTCATCATGGGAGTTCGCCACCGCAAGTACACCTTGGAAGCTGTCCAGTACCATCCGGAAAGCATTCTCTCCGAAGGTGGCGATACCCTCTTCAAAAACTTCCTAGCTCTCCGAGGCGGAAGTTGGAATCTCAATCCGGCCTTCCGTGTTTTCGATGACGCTCTTCCTGCCTTTGGTCTCGAGGGTATTGCAGACAAAGTGCCCGTCGGGAACGCCACTCCGGGCACGTCCACCGCAAAGATACCCACCATTCTCGAGAAGATCTACACACAGAGGATCAAGGACGTTGAGCTGGCCAAGCAGACCCCGGGAACGACGCCCGAGGATCTCGAGACGCTTCTGAACCTCAACATTGCGCCCCCTGCAGTCTCCTTCCTCTCCCGACTGAGGCAGGCCCCAAGCATGCCTGCGCTAATGGCTGAAATCAAGCGCGCCAGCCCGTCTAAAGGCCCTATTGCGATGTCCGTGAACGCCGCGCAGCAGGCATTGACTTATGCCCTCGCTGGCGCGTCTGTTATTTCCGTCCTCACCGAACCCACTTGGTTCAAGGGCACCCTCCTTGACATGCGTCTCGCCCGCCAGGCGATAGACTCTCTTCCCCACCGTCCCGCTGTGCTTCGCAAAGATTTCATCTTTGACGAGTATCAGATTGCTGAAGCTCGTCTCCATGGCGCGGACAGCGTCCTACTCATCGTGGCAATGCTCCCTGTCCCCCGTCTGCATGCCCTGTACGAGTACTCCCGCTCGCTCGGTATGGAACCCCTCGTCGAGGTTAACAATGCGCGCGAGATGGAGGCGGCGCTCGCGCTTGGGGCCAAGGTCATCGGGGTCAACAACAGGAACCTCCACGACTTTGAGGTGGACATGAAGACGACCACCCGTCTGGTGGACATGGTCCGCGAGCGCGACGTCGTGCTATGTGCGCTCAGCGGCATCAAGGACGCCCAGGACGTCCGCACATACACCGAGCAGGGCGTCAACGCCGTCCTTGTGGGCGAGGCTCTCATGCGCGCAAAGGACACCAAGGCGTTCATCCGTCAGCTTCTTGAGTGGCCCGAGCCCGAGAACGTCAAGGCAGCCGAGTCCGCTCCCCCGCTCGTGAAGATTTGTGGGATCCGCACGATCGAGGAAGCCGTTTACGCGAGCGACGCTGGAGCGGACTTTCTTGGTCTCATGTTCGTCCCGACGAGCAAGCGCTGCGTGTCTTTTGCGCAGGCGCAGAGGATCTCGGCTGCTATCCACTCTCGCCGTCCACCGCCTACGCAGCGCCGTACCACTCTATTGGATATATCCTCGGTTCAAGAGCTCAAAAACGAGCCGTGGTTCAACCTACACGCCCGTCGACTCACGGAGACGCTCTCGGGCGAGTCGTCGTCGAAGCGGCCGCTCGTTGTCGGTGTGTTCCAGAACCAGCCGCTGGAGACCATTTTGAGGGCTGTCGCGGACGTCCAGCTCGATATGGTCCAGCTGCATGGGAACGAGCCTATCGAGTGGGCGAGACACATCCCCGTCCCGACCATCCGCGTCTTCCATGTCGACGACGAGGGCCATGGTCTGACGGGCATCACTCGTCCTGGTCCTCACTACTTTGTGCTACTCGACGCGGTGGCGAAGGGAAACACGAACGGGCTCAGCGGCGGGACTGGAACTCGAGTCGATTTGGAGATTGCGAAGGCGGTGGTGAACAAGGGTGAAGTCGGGGCAGGAGAGCGTTTGCCTGTTATTCTCGCAGGAGGGCTAACACCCGACACTGTGAAGGAGGTATTACAGACCGTGCGTCCGTGGGCGGTGGATGTCAGTGGGGGCGTAGAGGTGAACGATGGGTCTGCCAAAGACCCTGCAAGGGTTCAGGCGTTCATCGAGGCGGTGAAGGCTTTGTAGACACCATGTAGTTCAACTTATCAGGTGTACATTAATGCTTGACTATGGGGGGTGTTCACAAGCGTGTGTACGACGTACAGCGTGCATCAATATCTGCCATGTGACACTATGGCCGAGTGGTTAAGGCGACAGATTCGAACTACTCGATTATCTGTTTCCCTCTGGGAGCGCAGGTTCAAATCCTGCTGGTGTCGAGTTGGGTGCTTGTCTTTTGCCATTCTCCCCAAGCAACTCAGGAACGTCACTATGTAGAACTCCGGCGAATATGGTATCAACAGATTGCGTGTTTAGATGAAACAGTGTGATGCACTACTATTACCTGCGTCTGTTCTTCTGCAAGGTCGAACGCCTATAGCGTTCTTTATGTGAATATGGATCAACCTGGATCAACGAACAATCCATCAATATTCCCCATGACAGCTACACATGCTCGGGAACCAGGAACTGCAGCGGGCGCGCGTACATTGCTGAGGCAGACGAGCAACAGATGCCACAACGACACATCCAGCACATGGCTGGCATTCCCATGTTTCCCAATGAACTGCGTCCGGTTTGGCCCACAACTAGCCACCAAGGAGGCTTGATTGCAGTTCGACCCCGATGCGAAAATGCAATCGGTGAGGCGGCGGACGAAGGCCAAGCTGGGCCAATCTAAATCCACGCGAGACCCCGACCGATCGTTCGTAGTTGACGTAACTGTAGGTAACTGTGTAGTGATACGGAATATTGGGTTTGCAGTGCTTCCGATTTAGCGCTGGTAGCTGTGTATGTGGCGTTAGTAGTACGCTCTATGGGCGGAGCTATTGATGGATGTCAGTGAAACTGCGCATGCAGGGCGCGGGTACAGACACAGACACTGGACCTGACAACACCGAAGTCATTCAAGCTCTCGTCGGAGATGTGTCAAAGTATGCATGTGAAGCTTGAGATGCGGACTGCAGCCACAAGTTGCTGAATCTAAAGCCCCGCAATTACCAGAATTCGTGAGCCAACACTGAGATCAAGCGGACATTACAAGGCATATTGATACATATGCCGCTGAGTATGAACGCTTGTGAACCACTTATGCCGTCCTGGTGCGCAATCATAAGCAAGTCAGCTGCCCAGTGGAAACGAAGCGGTCCGCACATAATGCTGCATGTTTGTAACTGGTTTCAGCCGGCGGGGGAGCGTCAACTCAACGGAGATTGGAATGGCCGTCATCGAAGGTTACTTGATAGCTGATAACTTGGCAGGTAGCCAGGCGAGGTTGTGAGCGTTACCTGTTCCGGAGCCCATTGCATTGGGAACGACCTCGGAGTAGTAGCGTACTAGGGAGGAGCCGGGGGAAAGCGAGGAGAAGAGCAGACTAAGTAAGAGACACGAACTTAAGACGGGATGGGATAAACAGAACTAAGGGGATGAACTACGTATTTACAAACGATCCAGACACATCCAGACAAGAGCACAACCACGGATGGGAAAAAAGAAGAATCGAGAAGGAGTAGTGCACGCGAAAGTATTAAGCGTCGTGGATCTGGAGAAAGCTGAGGATCGATGGATGTGTGTGCGAGATCACAGCGGCATGTGGGGGCATAAAAGGAGCGACAGGGGTGTGCGAAAGGGATCCTGGCGTATTGCGCGGGAAGGATATTCCAACTATGTACAGTATGCGGTGGTAGTGCAGTGGCTGGCGAAGCGCGTGACGCCCCATGACGCATCGGTTAGGCGAAGAGATCGTGATGACAGTATCGGGACGGGATAGAGACACATAACAAGAGAATGCAGACGCAAGAACGATCGGTTGAGAGAACGAGGAAGGACTGGCCCGATGTCGAGGTGTAGGGAGGTGAAACATACGTGCCAACGAGTCCCACCCTGCCATCTCGCGAGCTACAGGAGACCGCATTCTCGCAAGTGCAGCTGCAAGAGGATGTCCTGAATGGCGCTTAAAACGACTGTTCGGGTGCCGATGGGAGATCCGAAGAGCAACGGAACAGCGACGACGCAGTGCAGCCAATGCGTTGGGAAGCATCGGCGGACATTGCGCATTGTCATGGACGCCGATTTATAATGCGCGGAAGACAAAGCGTGGGTATGATGACGGGGCAGATATCAACCATCAGGGAAAACGATCAGCGCTAATCCAATTAGGAGCGACGGATCACAGCACTCACACTTGATTTGCTGGGTATCTGTTGCGCAAGTGTAATGTGCATAGATCTGTTTGGTTGCTGCGCTCTGATTTAGGGAGACAAACCGGTGGAGGAGGTAGTTGCATGCCGCGTCGTAGTCGTCACCACCGGTGTAATCGGGGAAGTAGTCACCAAGTGGCGACCGAGGCAACTTCTCAGCGAACAAGTCGATCTTGTTGAGGAACAGAATCTGAGAGATAGAGAAACGGAGAAGGGATTGACCATTAGTCAGCTACGCTTGAGCAGGATGTAGGGAGAAGGAGGGGGGGGGAAGCTAATGGTGATGCGACACCTACAATCGAGGTCTTCACGAACCATCTTGAGTTACATATCGAATCGAAGAGGGTCAAAGCCTCCTGCATACGGTTCTACGTGATGATAGAAGTGTGAAGCGGTGCGCCTACGGCAGATGACGTAGAATAGAGACGCACCACACTCTCGTCCTCATAGAGCATCTGGTCGTACTCGCTGAGGGAGACAAGAAAAACGAGCGCGGTGACGTTCTCGAAGCAGTGGATCCACTTCTTACGCTCGGACCGCTGACCACCAACATCAAAAAGCTTGTAGGTGAGCTCGCCGACCTTGAACGTTGTTTCAGTTATACCCGTAGTCTTTACACGAGAGCGGAGAATGTCCTGATCAGTGGGCATGTAGTTTGAAGCAGCCATGCGGTCGATGGAGTTGAAGTAGTAGACGGCCGAATCATTGAGCTGAAACTCGCGGGAGCGAGCGACAGCCTCCTTCACGCCAGGGTCCTTCCAGAGGCCACGGATAGCATCTGCAACATCGCGCGGAAGGACGTCGCCCTCAATCTGACCAGGCAGAGAGAGGATGGTAGTGCGCCGTGAGTCGTTTTGGGGATTAAGGTTGATATCTAAGTGCGGCATCGCGTCGAGGATAGCGCTATGAAGGAAATGACGATGTTAGCGTCCAGAACAAGGGAGAAGAAGGGAGAGCAACACACCGCATAGACTGGACAGTATTGGAATGGATAATCTCCCTGTACGATTCCCGCTCCTGCTCATTGTAGCCACCGTGGTGGATGAGCTTCATCTGTTTCAGAACAGTGGACTGTTATTGTGTGTGAAGGAGATATGTTGTTAGTAGGAGACGATGTGATGTTTCAACAACATGCCTTGCCCGACTCTCCAGCTCCCAGAAGCAACATCTTGATCTCATTCTTGGCCATCATGCGGTCCCGCTTGAGCTGGTTCTCAATCTCGTCATTCCCTGTGGGCTGGCGTGAGCAGAACGGAGACGGGGGAAGGGGGGAGCGGGGAGTAACAGACGGGAGAAGCGTCC